>PVKA01028151.1:0-29702 GCA_004027165.1 Ctenomys sociabilis
TTCTTTGAATAACTCCCTATGGTTGCAGAATGCTGGACTGTGTTGGATTGTGGTGTCGAGTTCAAGCACATAAGGTGTTTGAATGTCAACAGAGTGCCCACTTTTGACAGGTGTAGACAAAGGAAGGGTTGTAGAAAGAAAAAATCATCATGTGTGTGTATAGACAGTACAGTTGGGATAGATAACGCTGTGCTTCTGCATAATTCTATGAGAGGCAAGATCTGCACTAATGGTGGTTGGAAAGGATATTATGTCAGCTTTTAGTGCTATGGTCATCCACTAGGTAAATAATTATTGAATCTTTGATATAATTCAGCTGTATAAAAACCTGTAAATATAATATCATGTATGCACCTTGTACAATACCAAAACATTATGAAAACAGTTTGCAATGTATTAATTCATCGACTCTGTATGGTTATGGTGCTTTGAAACTGTCTGATTGACATTTGTATTTCAATAAAAAAAATATATATATATATATAGTGCTACTTTACATCTTTTCTTCTCTCCTACTACAGTTCCTTCCATTCACTGATGTTCCCAAACTCCTATAAGGTTCATTATACATACAACAGATATGTGTGGGTGTTGGTCACAGACTTAAAGGGTAGGATAGCATCAAATGTGTGGCTGTAGCTATCAAGATTCTTAATTGCAAGCAAAAGTGATTGACCATTGTTGACTGAAACAACAGCAAAGACCCCATAGCAAAACCAAAAAGACTCTATAACTAGAATAAGGAAGCTGAATGTGGTGGTTGTGGCTGTAATCTCAACATTCAAGGTGGGTGAGGGTGGAGTGGAATGTGCAAGCCTAGCTTGGACTTTCTTTTAATCACTTAATAAGACTCAAATAAAAAATAGAAAAGGGCTGGAGGTGCAGCTCAGTATGAGGGGTCCGGGTTCAATTCTCAGTATTGAAAAAGACAAGATAAGGATTTTACTGAGCTCAGAAAAGCTGACCAAGTCAGATAGTTCAGCTTGGAAAATGACTGAGGACACTGGCAACCAGGAGCATAGGCACCCTGCCATGAAGCCAGCAGACTGTTGAGGACATTGTTACTGCTCTGGATGGCTCCTGCACACACAATTTTTTAAAAAATGTATTTAGGACAGGGTCTACAGGGTCTGTGGGGTCTCACATACAGATCAGACTCTAGTGATCCTTCTGCTTTCAGCCTCCCAAGTGCTGGAATTACAGCTGTGTGCCACCACACCCAGTCTCAGTTTCTGTCTCAGAGTGCCTCAGGAGCAGGGCAGGCGTGGCACACCGGGGATTGGACCCTGACTGCTGTGCTCTGCTTAAGGAGGTACTTTAGTTTGCTGAGCTATCTGGCCGGCCTTGCACACACAAATTTGGAGGCCACTGTTGCTACCACAGCCTTTGCAAATTCAATGCCATTGCTGCTACTGCCATCAGCTGCCAAGATGTATTGCACTGCCCCATGATTTTGGTCACCAGTTTCTGACTGAAGTCCAGGATAAGAGCATTTGCCTGGTCATGTCAGGGTTACACAACTGATCTCATACATATAAGGATGAGTGGGAAAGTGCTGAGTACTCTTGCTTTCTGAAAAGTATCAAAAGCTCTATCTGGTAGGAAATTCTTCAAATAGTTGAAGGAGATTTGAATGGTGGCCCACCAGAGGACAAAGGTCCTCTGCAGTACGTTGGTATTGCTCCTCCATAAAAGCCCAGCTTGGCAGTGCAGCCTGCATGCCACAGAGCACAGTCAGGCACGCCTGGCTGCTATTAAGAGGGAAGCAGAGCTGGGAGGGACTGGGAGGAGCATCCTGAGCAGCCCAGGCCTGGGAGCTGAGGGAGGTTCCTGGGGCAGTGGGCCTCCCACTGTCACCAGGAAGCTCACCCTCATCTTCCAGCAATGCTGGTGTCTCTGTGCCTGGAGAATTTCTTGGCTTACCTGACCTATGTCAGCACCTGAAGATATTTATAGGTCTTCTTACCCCTGCCTCTAAAAGAGACAGTGAGATTCGGGCACCCAGGATAGCAGTCACAGAGTAGAGGGATGCCATACACTTACTCCACATCTGTACCTGGCTGGCTGTGAACAAAAGCAGTGTGAGATTCTACTTACTGACTGGCCTGAGCCACCTTCCCACTCTGCTTTGCAGTTAGGAGGAGATAGAACTGTCTTCTAGTTATACAACTCTCTCACTTATAACGGGTTCACAAAAATAAGAGTTGACAACTGCTGAGTCACTTATGAATGCTTTCCATTTCAGGTGAGAGAAAATATGTAATTGAGATTACTCAAAACTAACAGATTTAATTTCCCCATATGCCAAGTGGGCTGAGGAGAGGCAGTTGTATCTGTTGATTCACAGACTCAAAGATATCAAGGTTCTCATTTCTGTTATTCAAATGAGCTTTCCCTCCTGGTCGTAACGTGGCTGACTGCAGCATTTTACAGGTATCATGGCTACATTCTAGGGGGAAGGTATGAAAAAGATAGTTGGGTTTGTATTGTGTTTGAGACAGGAAATGCTTCCCCAAAGTCTCCTTTGTTTTGATTTTGGAAGGTTACTGGATCCTGGGATCTCTATGCTCGCTGTGGGGTAATTCATTGATAGAATCCTAGCAGCAAGTGGATTTCGAGGGCAAGGCCCAGTAGGAGGAAGTGAGCTCCCGGGCACTTGTCTCTGGAGAGCATGTCCCTTGGGTGGGCCCCTGCTTTACCTCTCTGCTTTTTCTGTCTTCCTTGGCCAGGCCCCTCTGTCATGACCTTTGTGCTTTGGGCTTGATCATGGGCTGTGACCTTTGAAAACATGAGCCCAAAATATATCTCTTCTCTTTTAAGTTGGGAACTTCAGGCATGTCATCCGAGTAGAGGGAAAGTTGACTGAAACAGTCCCTCTTTTTCAATAGTAAAGCAAGAATATTCCATGGAGTTTAGCAGAGTGCCATTATGATTCATCAGCTATTTCACATGACCACCTGTAGCAAAGGAGGCTGGGAAATATTTACTCTTTCCTGTCCCCCTAGTAGAAGTATACAATGGTGAAGCACAAGTGGATTAAACAACCAAGAGGAACTTGTACCATTGCTAAGTTTTTAAAAGAGAATTTAATATTCATTTCTGAACTGATAATTCCTACATTGCATGTTGATGATATTAGCCCATACTTTGAATTTTTCTCAAATATTATAGAGGTGAAGAGTTATAGAATTTTGTCCAGTTGGTCAATGGATCTATTTTGTCCAGTCAGTCAATGGATCTATTTCTCTCTTCCCCTCTCTCCCTTTCCTGTCACTCTCTTACACTCTTCCCTTTCTCTCTTCTCTTCCCAGCTTTTTGTTTGTAAAACAGGAGGAACCTGCTCTTATATGACTGTAATAATGGATAAAAAAGACAAATTTTATGGAACATCAGGGAGTTGACCGAGAATTACAAAGCACTGTGATCCTAAACTACAAACTCAGAGAAGAAATGTGTGATCGTTAAGGACATCCGTGTACTAACACACAGCACAAAAGATGACTTGATTCTGAGTCCTATTTAAGTCAGCTAATAGCTATGTGGTCTCCAATGAGTCAGTCCTGTTTTCTTTTCTATAAAATGACATCATCATCTAGATTGGCTGCTCTCAGACCTTAAGTTTTATAGCTCTATGTAAATGCACAGACAAGGACATCGGGCACCTGTGTCCATTCCCTTAGCCTCCTTACATTCAAGGCCAATTTTTTGAACACCTACTGTGTATTGAGCAGTGGAAATACCAAACATGCATACCTTAGAAATATCAAAAGATCTACTTGGCAAGTATCATTTAGTAGGGACTTTATTTATTTATTGTATTTTTAGGAAATGTTCTAGAGGATGTTCAGGGTCTCACTACTAGATGGGACTCATAGATCTGCCTGTTTATAGCCTCCTAAGAGCTGGGATTACAGGTGCGTGCCACCACGCACAGTCTCAATTGCCATCTTAGTGTGCCCCAGGTGATCGAACCCTTGCCTCCTACATCTGCTTACAGGCCCTTTAATTTGCTGAGCTATTTGGTTGGCCCTAGTAGGGGCTTTAGATTGAAGTTTACTTTAAAATCTTTCAGGGAATATTTAGACAGATAGTGAGGGTAAACTGAACTGCATATGTTGTAGGGTAATAATCAACTTCTCTTTTGGAGGGTTAACAACATAAGTTTGCAGATCAAAAATTGGAGAAAAGGAAGGGCTGCAAGGTCAGCCAATATTTTGGCCCTAGCCTTTCAAGGTCAGTGAAGACTCAGGAGATATGAAAACCTGTACTCTAACATCATGGAAATCAGTTGTGCCCCAAATTTTCTGCTCAAGTAGATTATGGAGCCACAGAGGAATGCAGTCAATGATCTATAGTGTGCCTAAGGAGAGTCACATGGAGAGAAAACTTCTCTAAGGCTTTCACAGAGAGCAAATTGGTCAAGCAATGACCATGACTCATCAACATGGCTGACACTGACAAAGGATCTACAAAGTGTGGTACAGGGTTACAGGATAAATCCTGAGGGGACTTGACTGACCTTATGAGATACAAAAGTTACGTTTCTTGTTATATAGGTCTTGCTTTATCTTGGTCTTAACCATGTAGCAGAAGAGTATTAAAACGAGTATATAAAGTAAAGCCATATATAAAGTATATAAAGTAAGCCAAATTCTGCAGATAACCCTCTCTATTGTGGACTGCTGGACTGTGTTGCTGAATTCAAGCACCTATAATAATTTAATGAAAATGGAATACCCATCTCTGACAGGACTATACAAAAAAAGGGATACAAAGGAAGAACCATTTTGTATTTGTATACACAGAATAGTTAGGATAGATATGCAGCTATTTTCTCTTAATTCTATAAGAAGAGAGATTTGTACTAATAGTGTTTGGACAGGAGACCCTGTCTGCTTCTTGTACTATGAATAACCACTAGGAAGATAACATTGTAAAAAGTAATAATTATTGAAAATATCCCATTAATCAGCTTTGAAACTGTCTCATTGATATTTGGCTCTCAATAAAATAAAATTTAAAAGAAAGAGAAAAAAAATCTTTCAAGGAAAAGAATGGAATTACTTTCCTGCTGCAAGATTGTGCATTCTTCATTGTTTTGTAGACTCCAGCCATGGTAAGGCAGGAGAGGTCTAAGGAGGTTAAGAGCTCCTCCACCTCAAGCATTTTTCTCACCAGCCTGTGATGAATCTCCCTCATTCTATCCCCAGGAGGGCAGATTTAGGAGTATAGTAATCCCTCACTGTTTTGCAGTTTGACTGCCATGGACTCACTGGTTTGTGGGTTTTTAACTATTTATCGCAGATTTTCACTATATTTCCAGATTTCCCAGTACTATATAGTATATGTATGCTGCTAAAATTATATAGGCTTATGAGTTTAAAAAATGGTTAAGAACATTAGAAGTGTTCTTATTTATTTATTTTTTTGGCAGAACTGGGGATTGAACTCAGGCCCTTGCACTTGCCAGGAAAGCACTTATTTCACTAGCCATCTCCCCAGCCCAGAAGGGGTTTTAAAAGTGTGGGAAAGGTTTATAAGAGTGTTGGAAGGGTTTATAAAGTCTTAAAATCTATGACAATACTAACAAATATAACATTGTTACTTCACTGATTTCCACCTATTGTGGGGCTGTGTGGTGAGGGACCACTGCACAGGTGTGGTAAGGCCACAACTGGCTCAGCCAGCTACCTCATTCTGCCCTACAGCTTATCACTGGAGCAATTCATCTCTGTTCATCAGGAAGCCAGGGGTGGTACCCAAAGAAAGGATCCCTAGGTGCACCTGGTGGACCAACATGACTGAGGAAGGTCTGAGGCCCAGGCCAGACCCAAGGAAGCCTTTGGCTTGGGCAGCCCCAATAGTACATACTCCTCTGACAGCAAGATAATTTTAGCATAAGGGGGATACCAAAGACATCAAGGTCTAGTCCACAATTTTGCTTAAGATGGCACAGAGTAGAGCACAGTAAAGTTGCATTTGCCCAGTGGTAGTCCCACTTCCTTCTTGCAATCTGACAGACCTACACTAGGGAACCAATAATTTGGAAGGTTGTCCTTCTTCCTCCCATGACCTTCTATAATCTTAATGCAGACAGGGACAGGGTACCTGAGGAGCCAAACTCCCAGGCTTACAACCTGTTCTTCTGCTTTGGCAGCCTGGGGTGAGCCAGCTCATGTCTGTGTCTACACTGTGATCAGGGCAATGATGACGTCGGTCAAACTCAGAGCCTGTGGCTGGTTTCCCTCAGCAGGCCGAGTTTTCCTGTCTATTAAAACAGGAAAAACAAAAACAACCCAGGAATCCCTTGTGAGAGCTGGGTTCCCAAACTCTGCAGGTGCTCATGACTGATTACAGGATCTAACCACTGGGGACGTTCTCAGGAGGGAGTCAAGAGGATGACACTGTGCAGTCCCTGGCAGTGGCATGGGGCAGCATCCTCTTCCAGCAGACATGGAAAGTGTTGCACGGCAAAGATGGCCTGTTAAGGCAAAATTACAGACTGTGTATGAAGTCAGAGATTAGACATCATTTGCAATATTCTTAGTTTCTGAAGATTGTTGATATTGTTCAAAACCTTTTTATTTTCCAGGTAAGAACTGAGACAATTGTTTGAGTTATTCAAATGTTAGGCTATCTGAGCGAATGCAATAGTCTCCCTCTTCGTGAGGGCTTGTGGCTATTCTTTGTAGAATTTGTGGTCTACCAGATGTGCCTTGTCCAGGACAATAGCCACAGTCCTGGTCATTCAGCACCTGAAATGTGCGGCCTGAACTGCAGTGAGCTGTAATGGAAGACACATCAGATTGTGAGGACTGCATATGATGAAATAATGTTAATGATTGCATGAATAATTTCTATATTGATAGCATACTGAAATACTATTTAGTATATATTAAGTTTAATGAAACAGAATTATTTTCATCTGTTTCTTTACTTTTAAAGCTATGGCTCCTATTAAATATGAACTTATCTGGACACCACAACTTACATGCCTGTGGGACAGTGCTAGTTCAGCTGAGACATGAGTTTGCAGATGGGTATACTGTGCATCCCCATGGGGTCCTCTGGAGTCGTATTAGGTGAAGTTCTTAGGGTTTCATGTATTGCGCAGACAGCTGGGCAGTGTTTTGGGTTGTGTAACCTCCAGGTTAAAACTTCCCTCTGAATACTAAGATGAGACAGTAGTGAAAGTGCCAGACAACTAAGCAGAGTCTGACTTTAGTTCCAGGCTGTGAGAAACTGGGCAAACTTTTAAATTCTACTTTGAATTTTTGTTTTCTCCTGGATGCAGAGACATTGAATTGAAATAACTGCATGTGGTTACAGATGGTGCTGCCAAACCGAAGCCTGATGGAAAGCCGAGAGGAGGCCAGGCCTTGGTTCTGGGTTGTCAGTCTGTGCTGCCCAGCAGCCCTCGGTGGGAGGGGGAAGCGAGGTCTAGGGGGAGTGTCACAATCTCCATGACAATGCAGTGAACTGCTAGCAGCCAGTAGAGCTGGAGGACCCAGAGAGGACTCCATGGAGTCCAATGCCTGCAGGAGGGCCTTGGTGGCAGCTGCAGAAAGGACCCTGGAAAGCAGGTATAGTGTGCGCCTACATGGCCAGGAGCCACTGGCCCTGACACACTTGCAGTGCTTCCAGGACAGGGTCCGGCTGTGGTGCTGTGGTTCAACTTCAGCAGTTAGGCCCCTGAAAGCGCCTTTCCTGTGCATTTAGGGTGCTAGGGGCAGTTGGGTTCTGCAGATTTCCCAGGTGAGACTGAGCAGTCACCAGGGCATGAGTGCAGAGTGAAGGCAGTGGATTTAGAGTCACCTCACCTCCTGCGTGAGCACCCTGCATCCGTCTCATGCCCCCCCTTCCACTCTTGGCTTAAGGCTCTGGGTTGCAAACATCAGAGACATCGAGGAGTGGTGGAGGCTACTTTGCATCATTTGTTGGCTGTGCCTAGTGTCCCTTAGACCTTGGCTTTGGACAAAAGCAAACATTCAAGTCCTTGGAGAGGGACAGAGGGAGGGAAGAGGGAAAGAGCCAGGTGCGCCGCAGGAGATCAGGCTCCTTCAACTTTTTGAGCCCTTTCTTCTTTAGGCTCTGGAGTTGCAGCTCAGCAGTTTTGAACCACAGAAAAGCAATCTACCCAGTTCACTCTTAGAATGAATGCTGTGGAGAGTAAGGATATAGCTCAGCAGCATAAGCACCTGCCTGGCAAGTGTGAGGTCCTGAGTTTGATCCTTGGTACTGGGGGGAAAAAAGAAAAAAAAAAGTTGTGGCATGAAAAACGAAAGAAAAGAAATCCAGGAATATTGCATGTATCTTGAAGGGAGATTTACATTTCCATGTACTATAAAACCACACATAACTTTACCAAGTTTTACCCAATGGGGATGTAAGACTCAGCCGTCAGTAGTGGTAGTTTCACTGCTGTTTTGTATCTAAACATTTGTTGGTCTGTTCCAATTGAAGTTAAAAAATTTAAATATATTAAATGTCTCTTATTTAATGTCTGTGGTATTCTAATAAATTATCTCAACACACCTTTATTATCTATTAAATTGGCAAAGATGTCCACATTTTAAAATATTATTAAGCATGTCTAACATGTTGATACACATTGACAAAGGCTTAAGTTTCAACTATGAACGAACTATGTATGTTTGTACTCCCGAGAGGCCTTTGATATCTTTTTTTTTTTTTTTGGTGGAACCAGGGATTGAATTCAGGCCCTTGTGCTTGCCAGGGAGGTGCCAATTCTACTGAGTCATCTGCCTGGCCCCTGATATTCTATTGAGATAGAGAAATAAATGGTATTTGTGAAGACATGACACATGATTATTATGTGGAGTTGGTGATGACTGTACGATGTTTTGAGTTTTTTTTTGGTACCATTTAGAAGGCTAATCTTCTACTACTGACCCATCACTTACAGCAGGGTGGCCTTTAAAACAACAATGGCAAAGATAACCATCATTCCCCACAATTAATGCTGCAGATGTGGGCTTCTGTGTTTCATTATTTAGGAAAAGTAGAGGCAGATCCTGAACTTGTGTGCTTGACTGTGACCTCCACAGACTTAGTATTTCCCAGGGGAGGTGGTTAACAGCATTTTAGAAGCAAAGAGTGTCAGGGGAGTGCTAGACAAAAATTTACCTGTTACAGTTTCCTCTTTGGTCACCTTTCCTGCTTTCCTAGGTCCCAGTGCAGTGGATGTTCATTTATACCTCTCATGTGTTTGTATTAGACTGTGCACCTGAAGGCATTTAACAAACAGAAAAAGAGTGGGACAAATGCTTGTTACTTTGTTTATGAACAGTTGCTTCCACCCAAGAGTGAATTATCTCCTGGGGCTATTTTTATTTCCCAGACTGTGGAGTCTCTTCCAAGGAAACCAGCTTGACTGGCTGTAGATCCCCTGTGTCCTTCCCTGCCTGGGCAGGCCCTGCCATTGCCAGGAGCCATGTGTGCTGAAGAAAATTCTTAGAAAGCCAGAGTAGGAAAAATGCTATTGAAGACACCAGAGTAGCATCACTGGAGTAACTCAGTCAGCACTTACTAAGTACCTGCTGTGTCCAAGTACTGGGAAGCTCTCAGAGCACGCAGCCTTTGCTCTTTCTTTTGCTCTCTCCCTGTGCACCCTTTCTTCCCCTTCCTTCTGTCCTCCCCCGTCTCTCTGTTCTTTATGCTTTCATTCCTTTTTTCCTCCCTCTGCTTCCTATTTCCCTACTCTCTACCCCCATTTCTTTTCTTATTCTCTCCACCCTCCCCTTTTTTTTTCTTCTTAATATGCATTGAGTGCTTTCTTAGAGACATTTTCTCAAGTTCCCTTTTACAGTTGTGAGGCTTCCTTGTGCTCATTATGATATAAAGGAAAGAAACTCCCAAACAGAAAGATGCCTGGGATGAGTTCATGTCCTCTAAAACTGAAGAATGAATTTTAGGAACAATGAAGGTTAAAAGCAGAATACATTTATTTGGGGAAAGAAAGTTTCTGTCTGAGGGACAGAAGAGGCCCAGGTGGGCTGTCAACAACCTGGCCTTTTCTAGGGATTTTTATAGGGCAGATCCACAAGTGGAGGTGGGCCTATGGTGGGTAGATGTGACCTTAAATGTGGGCATGGGGTGGGGCAGAGCTATGGTCAGGCAATAAGATTACTAGTTTAATTGCTCAGGTAAGATGGATTAATTTTGGATCCAATGGAGAATACAGTCACTTTGCAAATGGGCTTGAATATAGAACCTGGGGTTTCCCAGTAGAAGCATGGGTTAGTGACTCCCCAGGCTTTTCAAAGGTAATTGATACCTATTCAGAATATCAATCCCTGGTGCCCATCTCTAGGGAAGTTTGTGGCTGCATTTGCTTAATTTTCTGTCTTGTGGTCTGGCCCTCTGAGGAGGCCTATCTTTCTCTCTATTGCATGGTGTCTTGCCTTCCATATTGGGTCCTTATGGGCTGTCCCCATCTGACTGCCTGTAGTATTTCTAACTCAGTGGCCTACAACAATTATGCAATTCATGACTTTTTCCCCATTTCTTTTCTTTTACTTTCTTTTGTTTTTTTAGTACTTGGTATCTGAACTCAGGACCTTGTGCTTGCCAGGCAGAGGCTTACACTGCTGAGCTATATACCCAGTTTCCTTTTTCTTATGGGGACTTAGTGAGATGTATGAATTGGACCCCTGACCACTGTAGTTGAGTAGCTTCCAGTATGGTCAAGTAGGCTCTTTCCAGGAGATAAAGTGTGTGCTCAGAAAGGGGAGAGCAGGGCAGTGCCTGTCACACTCCTGGGAGGAATCTGTTTAGAGCGTCAGCTGTCAGCATCTAGGGAAAGCCTGATATTGTTCCTACCCTGGAAGGAGACATAGAATTAGGACCAGATTTCCAAAGGTTACCATTTTTGCCTTACAAATGTAATATGAAGGGTCACAATGTGAGAATTTTTTTTTTTTTTTATTAGTAGATGTTTGCAGTACATGCTGAGAACATTCCTCAAGGGGAGGTGGAGTGTGTACACAGCACATCTTAATTCTTCTTCTATGAACTTCCTCTTCCTCTTCCTCCATACCTTGGCTCCCTTCTTTTCTGCAAAAGATGCTCTGTCTCTTATTATCTTTTATTTTGTCCTTTATTTATACTTTGGATTTCTCATATAAGAAAACTGTGATATTTAAGTTCGGTTTGGGTTTTTTTTTTTTTTTTTTTTTTTTTTTTTTTTTTTTTTTTTTTTTTTTTTTTTTTTTTTTTTTTTTTTTTTTTACAGATTGAACTCAGGCCCTTTCACTTGTCAGACAAGTGCTTATTCTACTGAGCCATCTCTCTGGCACCCAGTGTGATATTCAAGTTTATGTGTCTGTTTTATTTCACCATTGTGATCTCAAGGGGCATCCATTTTTCTGTAAAATACCAAATCTGTCCTCCATGGCAAAGTAATACTCCATTGTGTGTAAATACTACTTTTTTTAAATCCACTTATCTGCTGAGGAAACATTATCTTTCTATTTTTCTAAGCTGTCTGCAGGTGGACCCTTCAAGAGTTCTGGATGTGGAAAAAAGAATTTTTTGGAAAGCTGCAGGCGATATGGGTCAGTTATGAATGTTCTGCGCCTTGGCTTGGTAACAGAATGAAAGGGCTATGATGTCCTCTGGTGTCCTGTGCTGGTCCTCTTCTTCTTCAGGAAGAGAAATGAAGCAGGTCTGGTGCTGAGAAAGTCACTGTTGCTTCCTCTGGCCTTGGTCCACAAGAGGGCACCACCCAAAAGCCTGGAGCCACGATAGGAGAGGCTGTGTAGAGCCAGCAGTCTGTGGGGAAGGCAGCTGTTCAGAGGGAACAAGGCCTGTTCTGAAGCCAGCAAGAGGATGGGGCAGAATGTTCCAGTCAGGAGTGGCCTCCTGAAGGCCAAGGCCTGATGCAACCTTGGGTAGCCTGAGGTGAACAGAAGCAGGGGATGCTGCAGCAGTGACCAGGGACCAGATGGAGCCTCTGGAGCATCATTGAAAGGAAAAGAAAATGCCTGAGTCCTCCAGAAAGCTCACAGCACTGGCAGTTCAATAGAAAGACCTTGTGTAGCCCAAAGGGAACTAGAGCGGAAATGTTCACTGTGTTATAGGCTGAATCATGGCCTCCCCAAGCTAGTAATAGGTTTGTCCTCAAAGAACACGTCCAGACTAGGGGTGACCAGGAGGACATATGGAAAAGGTATCATCCAGAAAGACCTCAAATAAACCAAATCTGCAGACACTTTGGTCCTGGATTTCCAGCCTCTAGGACTGAGAAAATAAATTTATGTTTTAGAGCACCTGTACCGTGGCAGTTTGTGGTAGCAACCCCAGCAACCTGCACTGTGCAGCAGCTTGACAGTGACCTTAACCCCCATTAGAGCCTCATGAGGTAGGTGCAGCTGTGTTGTTCATCTTTCACTGAAGAAAATATTGGCCCAGGGGCACAGACCTAAGGTTGCCACGAGGACACACGGCAAGTATGTGTCAGAGACCCAGCTCTGTCTAGCTGGGCTGAACTGAGGTCTGGGTTCTTGGCTGCTCTGTCTGAGTAGCAGGCAATAGAAACACAATGGAGATCAGGGGTTGGGAGCAGAGAAGCAAGAAGGAAAGTTTGGAGTTTGAGGGAGGAGTGGATCGGGAACGGGAAACTTCTGGAATTGGGACACAAGTGACAGGATCCTCTTGGAGTACTCAGCAAGAGATCAAGTCCTTGCCTGGTGCATGTGGCTTTGCTTTTCTTGGTGCTGCCTTCACCCCACCAGCCAGGTCCAGCTCCGGGATGTGGCCCAAGTCCTGCGTCTCTCTTTCCACTTTCCTCTCCAGACTCATCCTTGACCTTGTCTATGCACTCTGAGCCCTGGAGTGTGGAGTCCTATCCTCTAAGACACAAACTTGATCCTGCATATGCATTTTAGAGATGCACACTAGAGACCGTAGGGAAGAGTAACAGCCCTCAGTTGCAAAGCAGTGACTTACAAGGAAGACAGGTGCAGACTACTCTTTTTTTCTCCAGTGGATTCAACCCAGGAAGAACACTGAAGCCTGTGAACCCTGGCGGCCAGAGGTGGCATGAGGCAGTCGTGTTACAGTTTGTTCTCTGATCATCATTCTGTGTTTAGTGAACATGGGCTGAGTACCTGTGGTGCTGGGAGAAGAGATGAAAAATGGACCTGTGTGTCCCTACCTTGGGGAGGCTAAAGCTGAGCTGGGAGAGGAAGATGGGCCCTCCCACTGCAGAGGGTCAGTTCTGGGTCGCAGCATCCACTAGATTTGTTTCTGCCACAGAGAACTGGAAAACAAGCACCTGCTGTGGAGGAGCAGAGAAGGCTTTCTGGGGAGGTGAGACAGGGAAATGGAAGATGGAGGGTGGGCATGAGGAAGGGGGAAGCAATGGAGGGCTGCTTCAGGGATGCTGAGGGGTTGGTGCAGGCGGGCTGCAGTTCTCAGGGTCAGGTAGAGGTGGAGGCTGCAGAGGGAGTTCCAAGGCTCAGCAGGAAGAGAATGATGGACCTAGTTTTGGATTTTCCCTTGAAAATGTGGGTGGAGGAGGGCCATAAATGCTCAGCAGCATTGTCCAGTCCATGGGTGACCCTGGAGTCATGTGCAGGACAGTTGCAGATATCAGGGGACCAGAGAGGGAGAGACAAGTTTATGGTAGAAATTTGGAAAGTATAAGTGAATGGGAATGTGAGATAGCTCATTTTACAGATTAAAATTTATAATTGCAGATTAAGCTAAAGCTTATAGAGGTAAGTCAGTTTCCTAGAGTCACATAGCTAATTAGCATCAGAGCTAAAATTAGCAAAGAAAGACAAAGAAATTGTCATGGTTTCCAAGCACCTGCTGTATGCTAGGCGTGCCATATACACTTGGTCTCTGTCAGCTGTCAAGGGGCTGTTCAGTGTGGGTGTGGTTTCATTGATGAAAAGTTGGAGCCTTAATAGAAACTGACTCCCTGGGTGAAACAGTTAGAAAGTTCAGCAAAGAAACCCAGACCTCTGCTCAAGGTGTTGCTAGCATGGGGTATTGATACATTTTTCAGTAAAACATGAATTTTTATGAGGAATACTGAAATAGAAAATTCTGCCTTGTTGATAAACTTAGATGAAACTCAAACTGTAGCTATTCAGGACCCCTGAGAGGTGCTAACTATACTGCTTGGCTTCCAGAGCAGCTCTGGTTTGCCACCTCTGATTTCCATGCCCTGCCCTTTCTGGCTTGGGCAATAAGGGCTGAGGATGAAGGGGGTTTGTAGCTGATGTTTTTGCCCTCTGTGTGGCCAGACATTCATAGGGCTCTCCTGTCTTTTCTCTTAGATAAGGAATGGGCAGGGCAGGGGGATTGTTGACCAAGAGCTGATGCACTGCTTAACAATGAAAGAGCTCGGGGTTGAGGGCTAGAGGGGCTGCTCTGAGGTAGAGCACTTGCCTAGTGTGCTTGAGGCCTGGGTTGCATCAATTCTTATTTTTTTTAAATGTCTATTTTTTTCTCTTTTAAAAAATTTTATTGAAGAACAAATAGCAATGAGACAGTTTCAAGACAAATTAACAGGACAGATTCAATAAATTAATACATTGTAAACTGTTTTCACAATGTTTTGGTATTGTACAAGGTGCATACATGATATTATAATTACAGACATTATTATAGCAGATGTCTCTTATCAGTGAATTGAGAGAGTGTAGCTGTTTACTTATCTTATTTTTTATACCTAAATTATATCACAGATTCAATAATTAATACTTTCTACCTTGTTATTTTCCTAGTGGTTGTCCATAGTACTAGAAGCTGACATAATATCTTGTCCAACCACTATTAGTGCAAATCTTGCTTCTCATAGAATTATGCAGAAGCAGGGCATATTTATCCTAACTGTACTGATTATACACACACATCATGATTCTTCCTTTGTATTCCCCTTTTTGTCTAGACATGTCAAAGATGGACACTCCACTGTCATCAAATCAATTTAGGTGCCTGAATTTGGCAACACAATCCAACACAGTCCAGCATTCCACAATAATAGTGAGTTATTTGAAGAAGTTGTTGACTATAGCCATTTACACCTCAACTTATTATTATGGCCCCATGTTATATACCTCGTTTTTATACTTTTCTGCCTGATGGTTAAGACCGAGATAGATCAAGACCTATATACCAAAAAATGTAGCTTTTGTTTCTGATGAGGTCAGTGAAGTCCCCTCAGGGAATATTTTGTAATCCTGTATCTTGCTTTGTAGATCCTTTGTCTGTACCATCCATGTGGATGAGTCACAGCCAAAGCTTGACCAGTTTGCTCTCTATGAGAGCCTGAGAGAAAGTTTTCTCTCCAAGGGACTCTACCCAGGTGCACTGTAGATCATCAATCTCTTTCCTCTGTGGCTCCATAACCTCCTTGATCAGAAAATTTGGGACATAACTGAGTTTCATGATGTTACAGTACAGGTTCTCCTATGCCCTGAGGCTTCGATGACCTTGAAAGGCTAGGGCCAAAATGTTGGCTGGTTGTGTGGCTCTTCTATTTCTCTAATTTTCTTTTCTTTCTTTTTTTTTGAGACAGGGTCTCACCATGCAGTTCAGGCTGGCCTTAAGCTCACTTTGTAGCTCAGGCTGGTCTTGAACTTGCAACAATCCTCCTGCCTCAGCCTCCCGATATTTATCCAATTTTCATCTGTGCACTTAGGTTGTTAACCATCCAGCAGAAAAACTGATTAGTACCCTGCAGCATATGCCATTAAGTTTGCCCTAACTATCTGACTCAATTGTCTTTAGTTGTTGTTGTACATTTCTATTTGTATTTCTTCTTTTAACTTCTTATACTAGGGAGACTATACGATATTTGCACATGTATGTCTGGTTTATTTCACTTACGAGTATATGTTCAAGTGGCATCCACTTCAATATAAATGCTTCAAGTTTATCATTCTTTATAGCTGAGTAATACTCCATTCTATATAAATACCACGTCTTTTTCAACTATTCCTCATGTGATGGACATCTTGGTTGTTTCCAAGATTTTGCTATCACAAATTGGTTGCATCGATTCTTACATCATTAAAAGAAAAATACCTTCTTTCAAATAAAAGGAGGCCTATAAAATTGATTTTTCTTGTTCTTATTGCTGCTCATCAGATCATCCCCAAACTTAGTGCCTAAAATAGCCACTGTCGTCTCATCTGTTTGAATTTCTATGTTCCGTGTGGGTGGTTCTGGCTTCGAGGGCCTCATCCTTGGGAGGTAGGGAAGTCGCTGTGGGAGACCCAGCAGCTCTCTTTCTTGTCGCTGCCGGCTCTATTCAGTTTCTTCAGGGGCTACTGTGGGCTTCCTGATAGAAAGATCGCCTGAGCGCTGTGCTGCTGTCAGGGTGGCCTAGCCGTTCAGAATGAGTACTCTGAGGAGCAAGGCAGCGTGGGCGTGACTTTACGCCCCCACCTCGGAAGCTTAGTTCTGCTGTAACCTCTTGCTCAAAGCCATGAGGGTCTCCAAGGAACAACGGCAGGCTCACACTGCACCAAGTGCCCTTGGGAAGGGGTGTCTTGTGGGTATCTCTGGAAAATTTGTCTGCTCCCAAATCATGAGTGGATTATGACAGGTGAGGCTGGAGGAAGGACTGATTTGCCTTCTTCTGATGCTCAGGCAGCTTTTTACTTGCGATAGGATCTTACCCAACAAAGATGTCAGAGCACTGCTTGCATGTTTTCCCATTTTCAATTCAAACAGCAAAGAGTAAAATTCACCAGATTCAACATTTTCATGAGGGAATATTTATTATGATGTGGGAACAAGGTTTTAGAATTTTATATTTACCCCTTAATATTTTCTCCTTCAGACATCGTTAGAGTAAACACGCAATTTGTAGAAATAGATTGGATAGATGTTCTGCTATTAAAATAGTGAAAATAACTCATTCCCATTATTAGATTGCTATTGAAAAAGCTATAAAATGCATCTCATTAAAAGATTGCTCTTTGGTTGGAGAAGAATTGGTCTTTTATGAACAAATATAGCAATATGTATTTTTTCATTTCTGAAATAATTAAATACATTTTGAATGACTGCATCAAGAAGTAGATACTGAAATTAGTTAAACAAGAAAGGACAGACTTTTAAAGTAATTTAGATTTTCCTATTGTACACTGAAAATTTCTAGCTTTGTGAGAAATTTTTATCTGCTATATAGAAATACCTGAAATTAAAAAATATTAAATATGAAACACTACAATGTTAAATGCAGACTTATTTATAATGGGAATATCTTGATGATAAAGCTTGGCTTGCAAATACTATTTAGGCACATACTATTTTCCCAGTTAATAAGCTAAATAAACTTGGTAGGGCTGACCAAATAGCTTAGTGGATTAAAGCACATGTAAGCAGGTGCAGGGGCTGGGGGTTTGATCCCCTGCCTGCTGGGCTGGCCCCGCCTGCACTGAGACTGCAATGGAGACTGGGCATGGTGGTGTGAGCCTGTGATCCCAACTCTTGGGAGGCTGTAAACAGGTGAATTACTATGAGTCCAATCTAGTAGTGAGACCCTGTACACCCTGCCGACCCTTCCCAGAAACAAACAACAACAACAAAAAGGTAGGGCAAATAAACTTGGTAGTTTTCTCATTGAGGTTACTAAGTTCAGTCAAATTGATTTTGGTTTCGGACTTTTAATATGATCAACTTTAAAAGTACATTTACATGTTTAATTTTAAATATTAGAAACCACCTTTAAGAAACATGCACCCAAGAAAACTCCCAAATCCTAGTGATATTTTAGAATGTGTTCTATTTGGCAACATGCATCTGAAATTTCCTCTTGAAGCATAATTATCTTGTTTAATACTGCACTGGTGTTGGGAGAAATAAAAATTCACCCCAGTGAGAAATTGATTGAATTGTTGTGTGTGTGCTTAATCCTGGCATCTGTGTGGCCTGAAATCTCTCCTCAGGGCCAGGGGTAGGCAGTGTCCATCTTGCCCAGCTCAGGTAGCTGTCTGTGTGGGGTCATTGGTGCCTCAACTTCTCTTTTGCTTTGAACTTTTGCATATTAAAGGCATCCAAGTGACTTTTTAAAAGTATTCTTTAGAAATTAAAATGTCTCCGAGGGACGGCACTTGCATTAAGTCCTGAGTCACAGAGACAAAGTACCAAATACCCTAGGCTGAAAATAACAGGCTTTGTTCTGCTTCTGTTTGGAGGCCAGAAGCCAGAAATCTGGGAGCAGCTTGGGGCGCTCACTCTGAAAGCTTGTTCTGGGTCTCTGTCCTAGCTTCTCGAAGCACCAGCTCTTTTTTGGCTTGTACATAGCCACTCCTGTTAAATTCTTACTGAAGGCCACCTTCTCCAAATGTGAGTTACATGGTCCTCTTCCTCTGAGTGTCTATGTCTAGATTTTCTTTTATAAGGACTTGAGTCATGCTGGATTCCAGCGCACCCTCGTGACCTCAGCATAACTTGCTTCAGTCTGCAAAGACATTTTCTAAACGAACTTCTGAATGATGGCAGGTCCACAGTATATTTTTTGAGTAGGTATAATTCAACCAACAGTCATATACTGTGAAACTTACTACCAATAATTTCCTTATTATTTTTCTTTTCTTTAAAATAGAATCTCAGTACTTTGCAGAGTTGAGGCAAGAGGATCCAAAGAAGTTCAAGCCCAAGCTGGCAATTTTGCAACTTAGTGAGATATTGTCTCTAAATAAAAAAATAGAAAAAGACTGGGGATTCAGCTCAGTGTCAAAGCCCTGAGTTCAATCTCCAATAGTGAAAGAAAAACAAAATAAAAAAATGTGTGTATATATGTTGGCAAGCTTGTAAACTGGAACCCTTGCACACTGTGGAAATGCAAAGTGATGCAACTGCTGTGGAAAATTGTTATGGAAGTTCCTCAAATTTTTTTTTAAAAAAAAAAACCATCTTATAACTCAGAAACTCCCACTTTCAAGTACATATCCAGAGGAACTAAACATGTGATCTGAAACATATCAGGGTCCCTATGTTCATCACAGAACTATTTCCAACAGCTAAGATGTGGAAACCATCTAATTGTACAGATAACTGGATAAGGAAAATATGACATGCTACACACATGGTACTGTTTGTCTTGAAAAAGGAAATCTTGCCATATATGATAACATGAGTGAACCTTGAAGACCATGAGCTAAGAAGCTAAATAAGACAGGAACAATTACTGCATGAGATGCCAAATACACTGAGGCAATGAATAGAATGGAGGAGACCTGCAGCTTGGTGAGAGGGAATAATGGGTTGATAATAAGATTTCATATAAAATCAATTTCATGGGGCCAGGGACATGGCTCAGTGGAATGAATATGTATTTGCCTGGCAAGCACAAAGGCCTAAGTTCAATCCCTGGTTCCAAAAAAAAAAAAAAAAAAAAAAAAAAAAATCACATGAAATGTCAGTGAAGCAGATGAGTAAGCTCTACAGGTCTGCTGAATAATATCATAACTGTAGTCAACAATAGTGGCAAGCTGGGTAAGAAGTTATATTAGATGTTCTCACTACAGAGAAATAAAATGTAAAAAGTAACCAATGGACAAGAGAAGAAAGAAACTCAAATTCAAATCATTTCTTTATCACAGCCCTGCAGTCCACAGGCTGTGTCACTGGCCATAGTCTTTTTTTTTTTTTTTTTTTTTTTAATGTAGTTAGCATAGGGTCTACAGGGTCTTACTATGTAGATCAGACTCATGGCGACCCTCCTGTTTTCAGCCTCCCCAGTGCTAGGATTACAGGCACGTGCTACCACATGCAGTCTCAGTTACCCTCTCAGTGTTTCCCAGGGGTGGGGCCAGCATGGCATGCCTGGAATGGAACCCCATCCCTGCATCTGCCTAAGAAGGTGCTTTAGCCTGCTGAGCTATCTGGCCAGTCTTCATCAGGTTTTTGGGCTGTCTTTCCAGCAGATTGCTAGGAACTTCCAGTTTTCCATTTATAGAATGAACTATTATTTTCCCTTACAAGACATAGAACAAAATGACTTTGTAAATGTAAAATAGTATGATGAAGTACTTAATGTTATTCATTTTCTCAACTCAGAACAGGTATTTAGATTTGGGTTCTGTCTTAGTTACTTTTTTTTTTATTATTATTCTGTATTATTTATTGTTGCTGTCGGAAAAGCACTCCAAAATGTGGATTAAAAAGAAAGCACATTATTTGTCATGAGTCATTATGTTCAGGGTCAGTGCAATAGACAGCGCTGCTGAATTAGAGGGAGCTTTCCGGGCTATTCAGGAACCCAGAAGATCATGCCAGAAGTTTTTCTGGTAAAAATATTATCAAATTAAAGGCAGTTTAAAACCAAAAACCGTTGTTGTAATTGTTCACTTCAGCGGCAACACCCATCTGAACTGAGTACGGAAGACCCACTTTAAAGAGGATTGCGGTCAGAAGGCTGTAAGGGCAGAATGGGAAGCAAGGACTTGGATTTTCCTTGAGGGGGCGTCATGTCTTAGTTACTTTTCACTCACTCAACACTCAAAATTGGGGAAGGAAAGGTTTATTCCAGTCCCAGTTACTGGAGGTTTCAGTCCAAACTCCACTGAGTCCAAGGCACAGGGCAGCAGTTCATGGTGGCAGAAAGTAATGAAGAGCAGAAGAGGAGCAGGAGCTGCCGAGTTCATCACCCCTCCCTCTCCACTTCTAGGCTGCCTGCGAAGATCGGAGCTTCCCCATAAATATAAGAACTCCTCCGCGGGGGCAGGCTGCAGTGTGCATGGGAGGAAGACTGGGACGTCTCCAAAGAAGCAGAGGGGGGAAGCCTTCCCCAACTCCTTATATTCACTTTTCGTGCTGAGTCAGTCAGGGGAGGGCTGTGGTGCCCCAGGGAGGAGCCAATCGCACCCCAGGGTGGGCCCCCGAGGACCCACAAACCTCGCAGAGCCATCCAGCCAAGCTTCCTACAATATCATCCCTTTGGTAGGAACTGTGCAAAATAGAATGTGTTTGCATTCTTTGGTTTCTACCCTACAGATCTGTAGGGAGTTCTGAAGGAATCTGCTCACTTCCCCAGGAAATTGTGTGTTTTATTTGCTCATCTCTTCCTGATATTTCCAGCCAACTTTGCTGTTAGAAAAAACAACTTTGCTGTCATCATTGTGTCAATCTATGAAATCTTATAAAGCTGTTGAAGGAAGTGGGAACCAGAGAGTGGGCAGCTTGAGGCACCACTGTCTTTATTATTGAGACAAAAGTCTTTCAGGAAGCTAAGAAGAGCGTTCTATTACAGTTTCCTGGGTTTTGTGTGGTCAGCTCTAACATATTAGTAATTGTTACTCTTTATTTTTCATTTGTAGATTAAAACTCACTTTAATATCTAGTGCTTTTATGTTTGAGGTGTTGGAGATTGAACTCATCGTCTCAGGAATGCTAGCCAAATGCTCTACCAGTGAACTATAACATATCCCCAGCCCCAATATGTAGTTTTAAAACATTGAGCTCTCTTTCTAATGAGGGACTTGTAATTTGTATGTGTTCCAGCCCTACCACATCGACAGGCGCCACTGAGGCCTCTGACGGTGTCACAGTGGGGACAGCAGAGCTCCTGGCCCTGGAAGGTTGGGAGGGCGGGGAGAGAGAACCCACAGGAAGGTGGGAGCCAAAAAAAGATTTCCTTTTTCCCATTTTTCTCCACAGCTGGCAGTTGGCACATAAATCACTTTTCTGTGCTCATTTTTTTGTGTTGTGTTGTACAAGGCTAGGTGGAAGATTTCACAGAAATTAAAGATAGGAGTCTTAGTTCTGAAAAATATATAGCGCTCTCATTGGGAAGAGCAGCATCCCAAGCCCTGCTGGAATTTAAACAAGTTGAAATGAAATAATTTTTTTTCATATTTTAGGGAAGGTCTACAGGGCATTCAAGGTCTCACAACTAGATTGGACTCATAGTGATCCATCTATTTACAGCCTCCTAAGAGCTGGGATTACAGGTGTGCACCACTACACCCAGTTTCAATCATCCTGGGGGTGGGGCCAGCATGGCAGGACTGGGGATTGAACCCTTGGTCCCAGTGTCTGCTTGTAGGCACTTTAATCTGCTGAGCTATTTGGCCAGCCTTGAAATGAAAATTGAGTGAACACAAAATGTCTGTAATTATGTAGGTATGAGAAGCACAGGAGGGTTTTCTTGGCTTGCTGACCACTGCAGGCTTTGATTATATGTGGTTACCAGGGCAGGGGTTAGGGACCTTTGCATATCTGAGATGTGTAGTGAATCTTTTTCTAGAGAACGGTATTCTTTCTTTTTCCTGGTTAAGTATTCTGTTGATGGTTCTGATAGTAAGATCTTATGGGCTTTCTTTCACACAGCCTATGTTTTACCCATTACAGAAGGATGCAGGTAGTACTTTTCTAGGACGGTTGATGTACATGAGGGTCTCTATGGCTACATTTCTTTTGGTAGGAGCTACTCTGTGTTTGGGGATAGAGGAAACTCTCAGTGACTCCCTAGAGATGGAACATGAGAACTGGGGACAAAATGGAACAAGCAAGGAGAAGGACTTGCAGACCTTGGCATCCTTTGATGGGCGGAATGTGGCTGAGGGCAGGAAGGCTGGGGTAGCCCTGAGGTGGGAGTGGGCACACAGCAATGGGCTAGCGCGATCTCCCAGGTCTGAGGTGAGCAGGTAGCAGTGGGATTGTTTAAGGCTCATTTGGAAATTCTGTCCGTCCCTTGTAACCTCTGAGGAGATTTTCTGACCACTTTGTCATCCTGTGGAACTTGTGCTGCAGGCTGTGTTGTATTCTGGCAGCCAGGGGTGGTCTTGAACCCTTCAGCTGCCTGGGGCTGGGGGCTTGCTGACATCTTGGGAAGGCCATGAAATGGTACTGGGGGCCAGATGAATCCAGCTTTCTGGAAGTCCACTATTCATCATTGACTTGGGGCTGCGACTATATGGAACCTGGCTAATATTATCCATGGTGTTTCTGGGCTCTTGGGGCAAAGGTCTTTGCCATGTTCATGTTTTTAGTCTTGTTTGTATTGTGAAGATGCACTATAGAATTCACTTTATTCATGTCCTTGTAATTTTAGAGGATGCACCTATGTTTACATAGACTCAGCATATTAAGCACATGCAAGAGTTCACTAACTGAATGATCTTGTGGCTTGCACTTCTATCCAGTCTATATTTGGTTGTGCTTCCCACTAACAGTAGAGTGGGCAGAATTTTGGATTTTCTTCCTGTTGAGAAAATTAACTTCCAATCTTTGGGTATATGCTTTATCCAGGCTTGTATAGACCTACATACCAAACCTGAGAAAACCTTCCTCAGTCACTTCATTTGTCTTTAAAATATGTTCTACCTACTTAAAGGCAGAATTTAGAGGGAGCAATAAACATGCAGAGTATTTAACATCTTCCTGAGCGTTTCATAGCATCTGCATCATGATTACATTTGCTCATTAACTGCATAAAGACTCTGGAGTCTGATGGTACCTGTTGGAGTTGTGCGCTTTCTATTTAAGGCTGAGCCCACATGCAGCAGAAGAGCAGGTGCCCATGGGCTCTCCATAGGCAACATCCATCATGCACTGGGTCTGTGACTTCCTATTACCTTCCATTGGCTTGTACCTAATAGCTGCCTGTTAATGAATAAGAGAAATAGTTTTCCACTTCTCCAAAAAGAGAAGTGCTTTGCTGATGCAGGCAACTGACGGAGCATCTGGTCACTGGTTAGTGGTCTCTGCTGTTGAATAGTTTGAGGTGGGAGAGGCTGATGAAAACTTGCCTTGGTAATATTAATTATTTTTAACTACACACCCACTGAACTTATATTTTGAATCTTCTTGTAAAGATTTAAAAATGAGTATTAATGTAGTTTAACCTCCTTAACCTCTTCTTAGTGATGGAAAATAATAGATGAGCGCGGACCACCAATCACTTGGTGGCTTGTCATTAAATGTTGCGTAACTACACTGCTTTGTAAGGGAATCAGCCAGATATAGAAACGAATCCTTGTTGTGGAGTTTCTTAAAATTATGCCTTTAAAGTCAAGTTTTCAGCAATCAGGCACAGAGGCCATGGGTTCCATCCCCTGGTGTGCTGTGGCAGCCCTGCCCCCAGGGTGCGCTGAGATGGTGTGGTGGTATGCGGCTATAATCCCAGCTATTGGGAGGCTGTAAATAGGGGGGTCACTATGAGTCCGATCTAGTGTTGAGACCCTGAACACCCCATAGACCATTCCCTAAAATGCAAAATAATAATAATAATAATAATGATAATAATATTAAAAGTCAAGTTTTAGTCCACTGGCACGGAAGTGAAATTACTAGTAAATTAGCAAATGCAAATTAATCAGGCTAATATTTTTCTCTTCCAAGAGCAAAGGTTAATGCAAACTTTTAAAAGGTGTTATAAAAATTCTGACAAAGTACATCAGTAGGGCCTTGGGGAGATAGCTCAGTAGAATAAGTGCTTGCCGGGCAAGCACAGGGTCCTGAGTTCAATTCCCGGTACTGGAAAAAAAAATACATCATTGAGGTGTTTCCATTTCAATCTTTTCCCCTGCCTTGCTCAGAATTTCTTAAAGGTAATGCCTTGGCATTCTGTGGGAATTCTTAGTAGCAGTCTGTGAGGTAAGATGGAGTGACATGTGCGTGATGGTAGGGGAGGGCAATCTGCTAATTTTGGTAGACAGGAAGGGTTTTCGACAGCAAGACTTGGCATTTGCAGTCAAATGAATGATTGTTCTTTCCTTGTTTTTTTCTTTGAGACAGGGTCCTGCTATGTACTGCAGGCTCGCTACTGGAACTCACAGCCATCCTCCTGCCTCAGCTTCCCAAATACTGGGAATTACAAACACGTGCCAGAATAACCTTGTTTTAAAGTAATTTAATAGTTGACAAGGAAAAAAAAATCTCTCTTAAGTGGAACCTGTGAGGTAGAGTGAGACAATGGCAGAATGTACTCTCTGGGGCTCTGGGTTCCCTTGCCCATGTGGCCCCTGCTTTATTTTTATGAAGATTGCCTTTCCAAAACCTTGTTCATTCCTATTTAGCATGCCAGGAGACATTGCAAGCAAGAATAAAGGATTGTCCTGATGCTCTTTGTAGATGGCACTAGAACTTAATGCACTTTAATCCTGACCCTGCTCTTCAGAGGTGAAGACACATTTATGTGTTTTGCACATAGAGACCTTTCAGCCTGATTTTAGGCTTCCTGAGCTTTTGTGGTGTATTTGTCCTATTTGTTCTTTTCCCCTCTCCCTTCCCTCTTTGCTATTTCCCATCCCTATATTCCCTTCCCATCTGCAAAAGGTCCACCTCCCGTTCACTACCATCACTCTTTTATTTTGCTTTCTGAATTATTTATACATTGAGTCTCTCATAGAAGAGAACCCACTGGATGTTTGACCTTGTGTGTCTGCTGTATTTTACTCAGCACTGTGGTGTCAAAGTGCCTCCCTTTTACATGTGCCTCAGTTTATGTCAGGGCATTTTTGTGTCCCCTCAGTCACATGACAACCTCAGAGACTGGAAAATGAACCAAGTCTCCTTCTCTCTTTTCCCCCACCAATGCTCTTCCACAATGTTTTTCCCCAGCTTTTCTCCTCCCCTGTCTGCCTCTCCCTCTCCTCTTTCTTCTCTGTCTACTTTTTTCTTTTCTTTTTTTTCAGTTTTAAGTGGAGTTTATAACACTAAGAGGTAGAGGGTTGTTAACAAACACAGTAACAAATGGACATCTGATTGGTGTGAGGCATTATCCTGTACACATCATTTTTTTTTTGTGTGTGTGTATGTGTGTGTATCCTCAGTGCATAGCATTACACACAGAGCCACTGCTGTACAAGAATATCTGAAGAGGCTGAATCAGAGTAAGGCTGTTTAACAGACTGAAAATGTTTAGTATATATATATATTCTATATGAAAACAGATTGAACTTTTGAACTGGCAGAAGGAAGGCAACTGCGAAATACTACAGTCAAAGCCCCCACTTGAGTGCACAGTTCCATCCCTTCCATCTGCATGCATGACACATTAACAGTAGTTAAAGGTAAACGAGGCACTTCGTGGCAACCACAGCCATCATTATGAACATATTGCACAAATTTTCTAGAACTAAACATGTAACTTGTACCCTACATTTTTAAAGCTGAAACATTTGATGCTGCCCGTAAACTCCACTTAAGTTTATATCCTGTGCCACAGCAAAGAATGGTGATGCTATTCAACTACCCTTTTTAATTATGGCAAAAACATCCAAGAGGAGTTACAGAGGATTTGGGATGGTACAGGGCCCAACTGTAAGCTTTCTTAAAAGTGGTGCCTTCAAGTAACTTTAGACGTGTAAGCTGCTGCACATACAAAAAGTCTAAAAAACATTCCAGAAATTCAGGAGAAATTACTATAGAATGCATTTCAGACTAATTATGAATACTGTTCACAAATAAAAGTTTTAATTAGGATTTGAAAACTTTTCAGTCATAGTAATTCTTGTCAAATTCTATGGGGATGGTAACTGAAATAAAGGAGAGTATGTAATATATATATATATATATATATATATATATATATATATATATGGCCATTTTTCCATTTCCAGTGACTACACCATAAAATGTAAGCAAAGCTTCTCAAAAGCACTGAAACATTCAAAATCAAAACCCTCATTCAGACCTTCACATTCCACAGGAAAAATAACAACAGTGCAAAAGTCCATTATAATATAATTATTTATAACCTGGCCCTTCATGTTACATATTGAAACAATGCAAATTATGTTTTTAATGTGCTGTGCCCAAAACTGTAACAAAAACAGTATTAATAACTATCTTCAAAATGTAAATAGTTGATTTTCATTTTAGTCAATTTTCAGCTTTTACCAGACAAAATGGCATGTTAATTTCAGTGGGGGGCTGTGGAATAGTCTGCTAACTTAATTAGCAGTCAATGACTATATTATCAAGGTTTAAATACAAATGTGTAAATCTTCACAGTTTTGTTAAAAATTTAAAAACTTTGTTGAATCAAATTGATGAGGTTTGGAAAACATGTCAACATTATTTACCAAGAATATTTTAGATGTAGTTCTGCCTAATCTATTCACTATCAACTCTACAAATGCTGCTCTAATAGGTCCTATACAATCTGTGTTTGTGAATTAACTAGGTCAGACCACAGCAAGTGAATAATTTCAGCACCAATAAGTTATTGAAAATGGATTTTACACCAATAAGAAATACAATGACTGGGTATTCAAACGTCAAGGTCAAGATATAATTTTAAAGACACTGAATTTCTGGAGGAAATATCCTTTTTAATAGAATCTTCATATTAACTTTACAATAGTAGTTGTCCTCTGCTTAAAATCATATGCAGTCTGGGCTTATCAAATATATGATGGTATTTAAGACTTGAAGCCTTATTTCCCAACTCTAGCACTATGAAGAAATGAATCAACACTGCACATTAAACAAAGTCTATTCTTTCAATAACAAATTGATAAATCATATGTAGGACAATTTCTACTGAAAATTGAATGTCTTACCTGTGCAGTGTTGAAAATTTACTGCAACTCTAATTTGTTTAACAAAAAATTTTTAATATACACATTATATGTATTCAGTATTCAAGTAAAATTCCCTAACAGTTAATGACATTTAAAAAATGTGCAAAATTGCAAAACTCATTGTAATAGAATGTGTAAGGTCAAAAGGATGGAATGGCTGACAGTTACCAGATTGAATAAGTGCATCATAAATCTTTAAAGAAAAAAAGAATAACTGCTTACTATAGAATCTCAAAATTTCCTGTGCAGCTTTACAAAATATTTTATATTTAGTGAGTAAAAAGAAGCTTGTACATATCACATGAAGCATCCACAGCAGGTGTATGATTGAAACCTAATAAATTATAGGTTAACTGATTGACTGATGTAGGTACTAATAGCATCTGACTTTTAGCACTGGTTTTGATTACACAGGAGATGGAGCAGTCATTACAACTGAGAAAACATATTTAAGAAATCATTGTGGATTTTTGTAATGTTTCAAGCCCATTCTTTGTTGATAGCCTCCACATTTATATGGTTAAGTCATTTTTGCTGTGTTTCTTATCTATGACTACATCATTTTTACTTCCCTTCATTTGTGGACTCGTTAAGATGTTGCAGAAAGTTCATTCTTATACCCCAGCACATATTCATTCTCTCTAGCTGCCTTGTCTAGCACCAATATGCTTTTTAAAAAAATACACAAACAATAAGCAGTGACAGCAGCCAATTCCTCAAATGCCCAAATTAGTAACTGTAGCATGCTAAAGAAAGGTGCATGTAAATAGCTGGAGATGGTATATGGTCCAGAGCCCAGCATAAAATATATTCCTTTCGGAGCAATCCCTCCATTCCCCCAACCTGAATACATGCATTAAGATGTAGCAAAAACCCTTTAGAAACTTCTCTTAGCCAACTGCGAACTTATCTGTTGCCACAAGTGCAAGGGGTAGGATGTGAACCTGTAATTTGCAAAGCTCTTTAGTCACTTTGATTGGTGACAGAACACAATTGGAAATATTCCCAAGTATACACATCAGTCTGTCTCCACTTTTTAGAAAGCTGGAATAAAATGGGAAAGTGCCATTTTTATTTATCCTAATTTAATTTTAAATGTCCTTTTGACACAAAAAGGTATATACATAACAGAGCTACACAACCTTTTTTCAACTGGACAAGTGTCAAAACCCTGTGGATGTATAGGGTAAAGCAAGATTAGTCAGGAAAAGAGAATTATTCCTATAACTGGTAATCTGACACTATTTCCTATTGCCATAAAAAAAAAGTCCATTTTCAGTTTATGCAAGTTTGTATTCATGGTTTTTAATTCCTCTTGATAAAAAAAATCAGACTTTTGTAATTTATGTGTGCAGATCTTCATCAAAAGGCTCCTTCTCTGGGTCAGAGTCAGTGGTGTCAGAATATCTGTAATGATCAGGTTCATTGTCACTGACAACTGGCGTTACAGAAGTTGAACTGCTAGCCTCTGGGTTTGATGGCTCCTCTACTGTTTTTGTGAAGTACAGTTTCACCTTAAAATTTGGAAAAAAATATCGGTTTGTCTTACCTTTATTTGCTTTGTCGAGATCATTTTTTGTTAAAGTAAGGACTAGGTATTCTTTATCGTTATCTACACGCTCTATACTGCAAATACTATCAATTTCTTGATCACATAGACTTCCATTTTCTACTTTTTCAGAGGTTTCTTCTGGTCCTGGTATGAAGAACGTATTTACCCAAAAGTGAAACACTTTGTCCTTCTTTAGCATCTTGTTCTGTTTGTGGAAGAACTCTACTTTGATGTCACCACACACAGGCAAGGGTTGAGGGAACTCAAAGTACATGAACTTGTCTTCGTGTCTTGTGGGTCCTGAGTTGGAGGAGTATATCTTCACCTTTAGCTGGCAGACCACAAATGGAGGACTGCAGGTTCCACCACCGAACATTGAAATAGTTTCAAACATCATTTTGTGAAACAACAGTGCCACTGGTCTATAATCCAGATGATTCTTTAACAGGTAGCTATAATAATACACATAGCGCCTCTGACTGGGAATAGTTACTCCCTTTTTGTCTCTGGTCCTTACTTCTCCATAGAAATCTAGAGCCTCTTGTGCCTTTAAAAATTTGCCCCGATGTAATAAATATGCACAAATCATTACACCAGTCGGTCCCTTTCCAGCTTTGCAGTGAATTGCT
>PVKA01028152.1:0-15009 GCA_004027165.1 Ctenomys sociabilis
ACAAAAAAAAAAAAGAGAAAGAACAAGATGAAGAGGCTTGCAGTGAGATCCTGGTCAAATGCAAAAATGGAAAGAGAAAGACTCACAACACTGAAAAGAAAGAAATGAAAAGTACAGTTTCTAGAAAATTACATACAGTATACACTTAGACAAAAAAAATCACGTGAAAACTGCAGGAATTAATGAGGCAAAGCACAAAGCTTGGCACATATAAAATAAATATGCAGTAGTAGAACATTTTTATGCAAAAAAATTCCTATCAGAAGAAATAATCATTGTGTATTTAGAAAAGAAGACATAGCTTTTCAGTCACATAGACTACATTTAGTATGTAAGAAAACTCTAGCAAGTAACATGAATTACAGATCTGAGATTTATACTAAAAGTGTTTAGATATCATGTCTGCATCTTGTACTTTGAATAACTACTATGAAGACAATATGCAATGTATTAATTATTATAACTGTCCTAGTAACCTGTTTTGAAACAGTCACATTGTTATTTCTTTCACAATAAAATTAATAAAAAATAATTACATATCTGAAGGAATTTATTAAATTTGACTAACAAATGTAAAAATATAATCTAGCAGAGCAAAGTTTATATACCATATTCCTGAAGAAAATCCTCAATTTTAAGCTGTCAGTGTTCCTCAAATTATTTGGAAGATTTGTTGTAGTTACAATACAAATCTCAATGTTTATTTTTGTTGTTGTTGATCAGCTTGGAACTTGATTAATAAACATGGGTTATGGTTCATATCTAGATGTGGTCTTCAAACTTCATGTGCTCATAGGTGGGGAGTTTCCAAGATGACCATATTAGGACATGTGAATGTGGATTTAAGAAGTAATACTGGGCTTTATTTTATTTTACTGAGAAACAAATAGCAATGAGTTTCAAAACTGATTAATAGGACAGTTTCAATAATTAATACATTGTATATTGTTATCTGTTTAGTGGTTATCTATAGTACAAGAAGCAGACAGGGTATCCTGTTCAAACACTGTGAGAACAAATCTTTCTACTTATTGAATTAAGTGAGAGTAGCTATATATCTATCCTGACTATTCTGTATATACAAATAGAAAATGGTCCTTCCTTTGTATCCCCCTTTTTTTTGCTTAGTCCTGTCAGAGATGGGTGTTCCATTGGCATCTAAATACTATAGGTGCATGAATTCAGCAAAACAATCCAACACAGTCCAGCAGTCCACAATAGTAGTGGGTTATCTGCAGAAGTTGTTGACTTGAGCCTTTCACAGCTCAGCATATTAATATGGCTTTACTTTACATACCTCGTTCTTATACTTTTCTGCTAGGTGGTTAAGACCAAGATAAAGCAAGACTTATATAACAAGAAATGTAACTTTTGTGTCTGATAAGGTCAGTCAAGTTCCCTCAGGATTTATCATGTAATCCAATACTGCAGTTTGTAGACCCTTTCTCAGTGTCAGCCATGTAGATGAGTCACGGACATTGCTTGAGCAATTTGCTAAGCCTGAGAGAATGTTTTCTTTCCATGTGACTCCTTAAGCACACTCTACATCATGATCACTTTCCTCTGTGGCCCCGTAATCTCCTTGATCAGAAAATTTGGGACACAACTGAGTTACATGATGTTACAGTACAGATGCTCCTATATTCTGAGTCTTCACTGACCTTGAAAGGCAAGGGAGCCCTTCCTTTTCTCTAATTTTGGTTCTTCAAACTTCGGTTGTTAACCCTACAGAATAGAAGCTTATTACCCTGCAACATATGCATTTCAGTTTACCCTGACTATCCGTCTAAGTATCAATAATCTTAGGCATAATTCTGGGCTTAAGGGTGTGAATAACAGAAGCCCTACTGAGGGTGGGCTGAGCCAATAAATATGCTTGCAGCCTGTATGGAATTAAAAGGACAAAAAGAAGGCAAACCTGCTGTTGCTGATTGTAGCTTTTGCTATTTGCTGCCTTCCTGTCTGCCTCAACATGGAATGTTTCACTTCTCAGTGCCCATCTGGCCTGCCACCCTGCTTTGGGACCAGCTGACTATGAACTGAAACCTCTGCAAACTGTGAGCTGAGAAAAGCCTTTACTCTTTTAACTTTGGGAGTTGATTATTTTTGTTTCAGGAATGAGAAATGTAACTAAGACAGCATGTTTTCACTTACTGATATGCACATAAACTGATAAAAACAGGTACTACACTTGATCATAGCCAAAAGGCTGAGAAGGGATTAATATGCACATTAAAAAAGAAAGTTGGAAATCATTAGCAGTTACTTGGATGAAAAAGATAGTAAATGGGGACTCACCCATTACCCTGAGCCACAAGGCATGCAGCTGCCATGTTTTCATGAGTTGAAAAGCATTCTTGAAACAGTCTGACCCCAGTCCTGTGGTAAGGAACATAATCCAGAGCCAACAATCCAGCCCCTTAGGACACTGTTACTGCAACCTTGTAGGCCCCCAATGGGCAGAGTTGGTGACCCTCAGAAGAACACCTTGGCAGTGACCCACAGGAGACTATTTCCTATGAGTAATGGATGACATGAAAAAAAATGAAAAAAGATCTTTCTTTTTATGTAAAACTTTGTATTGTTTTAAATTCGTTTACAGTGCTAAAGATAGAATCCATTACCTTGCACATACATTAAGTCATTTATAGAATCACAGGAAAACACTGTGAGTTAATACAATTTGAGGTGGTCCATGGAGTTGGGCCAATGAGAATACCAATTCTCAGTTAATTAGTGTGGTAAGTGGGGCTATTCCTTGAGCCTGGGCATAGGTTTGGCTGAGGAGGCACTAGGGTGGATGGGGACTGAAAGGCCTTGCAACAAGATTAAGCTCTTTCTTGGTGACCTATAGTTAGAGGCCAGAAATCAGAGACTCAACAAGCTACCTTTTCAGGCCACAGAATGTTAAGAGTAATTTTCATTAGGGAATTAAGAATAAGGACAGACAACAACCAGGCCTAGAAACTTACCCCAGCCATCATTTTACAGACTTCATGATAATCCCCAGCTGCAATAGCAAGTGAAAATGGTAGTCTGTTCCATATATTCTTCAGGTGTCCATATCGATTTCTGAGAGAGAATAGGAGCCAAAAGTCTTTATTCTGGTAGCCACCTTGGCTACCTGTCCATATGTATATTTAGAGGCAACAGATTCAGGTGTGTGAATGCAGAGGATGAAAGGCTCTGGAACATGGGTGACACAGGAAGTCAGCACATTCCACCTCTCTAAATAGGGCAAAAAGAATTTCACCAGCCTGCACCCTTAAGACCCTTGGTTGTCTCAACCTTGCTGCTCATCTTTCTACCCTAAACTGACCAGGAGCTAGTGTTCCAAACAATCATGCTTACAGCAATCGGATTGCAGGAGGTTTACACAGAAGTTGGCATTCCTTTAGAAATGGCTAAATAAATACATTTCTTTAGCAGAACAAGACAAGATCATATACTTGTTCACCTAAAAATCTGTCCCAGAAAGTGAAAAAGTAGCATTATCATCTGTCCAAAATAAATAATATTTCTCCACGAATCAATATGCAAATCATATGAAAATGTGCTTATTTTGTGAAAAGAAAACATTTTTAGATGTTCAAGTATTTTAACAAGTGCTAATAACTATTTTCTATGTGTCAAATAGAATTCATTTTTGATTTGGTAAAAATAAACCACAATTAATAATGTCTCACAATGAAAATGGGAAAAAAATTACAAAGGACATGCATTCTTTTGTTGATGTTTTCTACACAGAAATCAAGAATAGTGATAGCTTTTTAAAAAATCAGGCATAGTCCACTACAGACCTCATCTCTCTTCCCTGTCTCCTTTCTGAGACCCCTGCTCTTTATCCATATTGGAACAGGGATTCAATTTTGAAGGTAATGGTTTTAACTACGCAGGGGCTGTAAGGTTGGAGATGGAGCCAGGAAAAAGTGTCCAGTAGTGCATGAAAAGTTGAGACTATTCCCCAATTAAAAAATAATAGATTTACAGCTTTCCCTGGAAATACAGGGCCTCCTCAAGTAACCAGAAATAGGCAAATTCTTACAAGGACAAGGGACTACTTTTGACCTGTTACACTACAAAAGCAGAATGAGTGACAGGACCCGATGTGGTGGGAGTGGGGATAAAGGAAGGGGCTCTAGGTGGGAGTGGAAACGGGGAATCCAAGCTTACTGGCAAGGCAGCCGTCACGTGACCAGCAGCTGACGTGGGCAAAAGTACTTAAAGCCCTAAACGCAGTCCTTCGTCCTCCTCTGGGTACCAACTCTTTTGTGTGGTGCACAGCCGCGCTTTAACCTAGGCGACGAGGAGGAGGAGAAGGACAAAATTTCCTGGCAGGTTGGTGTGAGGGTGGCCCTGGCCTGGGATTCCGTATGCAGCAGTAGCGTGGGGATGCTAGCGGTGCTTTTACCTCTCCCGACCCTTAGGCACTCAGACGCAGCTCATCTTGGTGGGCGGCCGAAGGAGGGGGAGGGGGAGTGAAAAATCTGACAGAAGGGGTGGAATCTGTTTACTGCCCTCCTAGCCGGTGGGTTTTTTTGGGGGGGGGGCGGGGTTATTTTTGATACTCAGGGCCGCACTCCCCTCGTCCTGCTTTGAGAGGAGGGAAGAGAAATAAACGTGGCAGTGCATATAAGGCCAAGGGGAGACTGGGAACCAGGATCGGAGGGTCATGGAATTTCGCAATGGTCCGGACCTCCCACCCTCGCTTTGCACACACTTCCTCACCATCGCCCTTGCACTCCTACACACATGCCCTCTGTCACTGGAGAGGCTGGGAGATGGGTGTGCCAGCCTTTACGGGAGGGATGGCTCTTTTGGCGCTGCCCGGGATTCACAAGAGAGGGAACGCTAACAGAATTTAGCAATAAACCACCATGTTAATTCCCAGCCTGGGTTCCAGACACTTCCGATGTGCCCAGTTCTTCATCCTCCTCTTTTCTGTCCTGGAAAAAGAATTCGGGTATGCAAGAGGGAGAAATGGCGATTATCAGAAGACCTGAGTGGGGAATGGGAGGAGGAGCACAGAGCAAAGAAACTGTTTAAAAACACGACCCTAAAACCGAGAAAACAAGGTATTGAGGTCCATGATATGCAGGCCAGTGCCAGGTGTGGCGGCTGGAGAGTGGAAAATGGTTGATCATAGAAGGGGACTCTAAATTATATGCCAAGAATACCTCCTTCTGAGTCCTGTCCTGCTTTCTGGGCACCCTAGCCTCACACCCGCCCTCCCTTCTGTGCAGGAGAAGGGGTGGGGCAGTATATCTGGGAGAAATGGAGTTGGGGGCAGGGGCAAAGTGGAAAGAGGGACTGGGGGGCCTGCACTAGAGGGGGGACTCCAGTGCCACAGGGGGAGTGAGAACAGAATGCACTGGGAGGTAGGTCTCCTTTGACACACTTATGTGTACACTGAAAGGCAAGTGCTGAGATGCTTGTCTTGAATGCTGGCTTATCTACTAAGCTCTCAGTCTCCAAGGTCTGCAGTCTGTTCTGTCCTTCAGTCTGTCCTTAGCATAAAGCCATAACTGAACGGAAGGGCGGAGAAGCAGCCCTGAATCCTTGGAGGTTAGTGTTGAAGTTGGAATCTGTCTTGCTGCCCTCGGACTCCTGGTGTGGTGATGGCAGAAATAAGAGCAGAGCCTAGGGCCAGAGGCTTCTCCTCCCACAGCTTCCCTTTCTTGCTATGGCCTGTCCTTTTTGGTGCAGCGAAAAGGATGTAGCATATACCATCTTAGTTAATAGAATGAGAAGTTAAGAATAGGGAGAAAACAGAAACTCAGACAGCGAGTAACTTTTTAACCCCAACAGTGCAAATCAGGAAACAAACCAGAATCCATTTGCCAACAGCTCAGAAACATCTTTCTATGATCTATCCTCAGGTCTATGCAACTGACAAGTCCTGTAGAAAAGAGCAAACTGACCCTGACCCAGAAGTTTGTATGTGCATGAGCACCATCTAGGAACCTTTGGGTAGGTAAATATAGTGGAAGGACATGAGAACTGAATAGACTTCCCATCATCACCAGCTTTCCATACTGCTTCAAATTGCCCCCATTTAAGAGATCAATTTATACATTTTACCATGTGAGAGTGTAAACTGGGGATACAGATAACCCAGTCTATTAAGACTCTAAATGAGCAAATGGAGTTCCATGTGCCTGTTTCTAGGTTCTATCCCAATAACTAGACATTGAGTCCCCAAACTCTCCTCTAAGTAAGCCTGGTTAGTCACAAAGTGAGCCAGAACCCTGTGCCTCATTTCTAACATTTCCTTCTAGGTCCCACTCTGCAGTTTGGCAGAATTTGCATGCCTGAAACCTCACCTTGACGTGCATTCATCTGGCTCAGCAAGCCAGCTCTGCACCTTGGATCAGAGAATCAACCCAGCTGCACAATGAGCCGTGTTCGGGATGCTGGCTGTGTAGCGGCGGGGATAGTTATTGGAGCTGGTGCCTGGTATTGTGTCTACAAATACACCAGAGGAAGAGACCAGAAGAAGAGGAGACTGGCGAAGCCCAAGAACCGGGCTGTGGCTGGGACAGGAACCAGGGCTAGAGCAGGGCTCAGGGCTGGGTTCACAATTGACCTTGGACCAGGATTTAGTCCACCAACCACCATCTGTGCCAGGACAGATGACAAGGCCCAGAATGAAGCTTCTGCTTGTGATACAGCTGGTGGTGAGGCAGTTGCTCCAGCTTCATCTAATACTGATGCACAGAATGAGGTAGGAAGTCTGGCTCAGAAAGTAGAAGGGACAGGGATTGGTCCTAAGGCTGAAGCAGTAGTAGGGGCTGCAGTGACCTCTGCAATGGCACAACCTCTAGGTGTGGCAGAAGCTCCCAAAGCTGTAGAGGGTTGCTCAATGGCAGGGATTTCAAAAGTGGCAGAAGCTCCCAGTGCAGCAGAGCCTCCCATGGCACTGATAACACCAGGGGTAGCAATGTCTTCTAGAGCAGCAGTGCCTCCCAGGGCAACAGTGTTGCCTCAGGGAACGGCAGTGTCTCCCAAGGCAACAGCAACCACAGGGACAGTAGACACTCCTGGAGTATCAGCACCCGTTGAGGTGGCAGAGGGTTCTGGAATGACAATACTTGGAGAAGCAACAGAGGCTCCTGTGTCCACAGCACCTGCTGGGGCAGTAATAACTGCCAAGGTTGCAGAAGTTCCTGGGACTTCAGGGACTACTGCAGGAGCTTCCAAGAAGGCAACCCCTGGAGCTCACACTGGGGCTATACCTAAGGCTGGGTCAGCCACTGGAGCGGTACCTAAAGGTGGGGTCAAAGGTGGAGCCAGGTCCCGGACTGGAGGCAAGGGCAAGAGCAAGAAAAGTAGGGCTGATGTCGATGAATTGGGGATGGGCTTCCACCCTGGTGATGGAGCTGCAGCAGCTGCAGCAGCCTCTGCTAATGGAGGACATGCTTTCTTAGCAGAGATCCCCGATTCTGAGGAAGAAGAGTCCGGGTGGACTGACACAGAGTCAGATTCAGACTCTGAACCAGAGACACAGCGTAGAGGGAGAGGAAAAAAGGCAGTTCCCATGCAAAAACGTCCCTTCCCTTATGAAATTGATGAGATTCTGGGTGTACGGGATCTCAGGAAAGTCCTTGCTTTGCTTCAAAAATCAGATGATCCTTTCATCCAACAGGTAGCTTTGCTCACTCTGAGCAACAATGCCAATTATTCATGCAATCAAGAGACAATTCGTAAATTGGGAGGCCTCCCAATTATTGCAAACATGATCAACAAAACTGATCCTCACATTAAGGAAAAAGCCTTGATGGCCATGAATAATCTCAGTGAAAATTATGAAAACCAGGGCCGGCTTCAGGTATACATGAATAAAGTGATGGATGATATCATGGCCTCTAACCTGAACTCTGCAGTACAGGTAGTTGGACTGAAATTTTTAACAAACATGACAATCACTAATGACTACCAACACCTGCTTGTCAATTCCATTGCAAACTTTTTCCGTCTGTTATCTCAGGGAGGTGGAAAAATCAAGGTGGAGATTTTGAAAATACTGTCAAATTTTGCTGAAAATCCAGCTATGCTAAAGAAACTTCTTAGTACCCAAGTGCCATCATCATTTAGTTCCTTGTATAACTCTTATGTAGAATCAGAAATTCTTATTAATGCCCTTACACTGTTTGAGATTATCTATGACAATCTCAGAGCAGAAGTATTCAACTACAGAGAATTCAACAAAGGTTCCCTTTTTTACTTATGCACTACATCTGGAGTGTGTGTTAAGAAAATTCGAGCCTTGGCAAATCATCATGATCTCTTAGTGAAAGTAAAAGTTATAAAATTAGTGAACAAATTCTGACTGCTGTATGCTTTCAAAAGACTAAATTTCTTAGTTTCATGGCCTAGAAGTACTGCAAATTTAATGTTACTGCATTTTTATTTGCTTATTTGGTACAGGGATCCTTTCGTCTGCCAGTTTTGAAAAATGTATCTGCCAAAGTGATGTTATCTGTGATAGTCACCAGCTTTAAGCTAAATCATCTTATGAATACCACATAATCATCTTGTAATGAAAACCTATTGTGAGTGTAATCATGCTACTTGGGCAGAATATTTTTACTGGTTCCTCTGTGAATTGACAGCATACCTGTCCATTTTAAATGGCCTACTCTGCTATTACTTGTTTGACTTGAATTTATCCACCAAAGGCTTCATTCGTGTATCATCAATAAAGTTGAATGTTTCAAATTTTAGAAATTTGTTCTGACTCTTGAGCTTAAAATCCAATTGAAGAGATAAGGAATGTAAATACAAAAAAACATTGCTGCTAGTACCCACTCTTTGTGAAATAGTTGCCACATGGCTAAATGATGCAGAGCTTGCTAACATAACTTTCTTCAGTGAAGAAGGGCATATTTAAGATGGGCCTGTAGAGCAGCCCAGGAGGGGAAATGATAGGAAGAAAGGTATAAAAGTGGAAAATAGGAGCTCATGTTATAATATCAGTTTACCTAGAATGGAAGCTCAGCAGCTATAGGAAGAGACATGAGGACAGGTAAGAGTTAAAATTTAAGGTGGAGAATTCTCAGGAAGATTTTTAATTCTAGACTGACATATTTAAGAGGTATTGTGACATGCTCTGACCACTGATATTTTCGAGATGGGTAGGGTTAGCATAAGGTTAATGGTAAGAATCGAAGTGGTGGGAAGCAAAGAAACTGTTCAGGTATAGTGGTTATTAGAGACTTAGAAAAACAAAAACAGACCATGATTTTCCACTGTACACCTGGTTAGGAAACCACAAAGAAAGAAGATGATATGGTCTATTGCAGATCCTGAGAAACATGTGTCCCCTTGGGCAACTGTGAGGACTGCATAATCAAAAAGCAGCTCCCATTTGGATTTAGAAAAATCAGTGCGGCCCAAAACAATGACTCTTGGCTCAGATGGCGGTTGGATTCCTAGGGCTAAACATCTAGATCAGACCTTCCCTGGAAGAGAATCAATGGTGAGGGTTTTATTGGAGTCCTCACCCCCCACTTCTGATTTCACCTAAGAGCAGGTATACTATATCTTCCTTCTCCACCTCCCTAGTACATTGAGGAAATGAAAAGAATGAGAAAGCTCCCAGAGATTTTACCAAACCCAGTTTGCTTTTCTGGAAACCTTCACAAAATCATTTTGTGTAAGTTTAGGGTAGACTATGACAGGATAGAAATAGGTATTCTTCAAATGGTGAGTATAAAAAAGGAATAGATTGGTATTACACATTGCTAACATATCTGGAAAAAAAATTGAGTAATATTCTTTTTTTCAGGGTTTATCTTGTAATTCTGTACTCTGTAGATCCTTTGTCTGTGTCATCCATGTGGATGAATCATGCCAATGCTTGACCAGTTTGCTCTCTGTGAGAGCCTGAGAGAAAGTTTTCTCTCCATGTGACTCTCCCCAGGCACACTATTCTTTCATCAGTCTCTTTCCTCTGTGGCTCCATAATCTCCTTGATCAGAAAATTTGGGGGCACAACTTAGTTTCATGATGTTGCAGTACAGGTTCTCCTATGTCCTGAGTCTTCACTGACCTTAAAAGACTAGGGCCAAAATGTTGGCTGACCTTGCCATTCTTCTATTTCTCCAATTTTGATCTGTGAACTTAGGTTGTTAACCATCCAGAAGAAAAGCTAATTAGTACCCTGCAGCATATGCCATTCCCTTTGCCCTCTCTGACTCAATTGGGGACTTCACTGACCTCATCAGAAACAAAAATGATTTGTTTTGGTATATAGATCTTGCTCTATCTAGGTCTTGACCATCCAGCAGAAAAGTATAAAAATGAGGTATACAATGTGAGATCATAATAATAAGCTGAGCTGTAAATGGCTATGGTTGACAACTTCTTCAGATAACTCACTATTGTTGTGGAATGCTGGACTGTGTTGGATTGTGTTGTCGAGTTCAGGCACCTAAATTGGTTTAATGACAGTGGAGTGCCCATCTTTGACAGGTGTAGACAAAAGAAGGGGTATAGAAAGGAAGAATCATGATGTGTGTGTATGGACAGTACAGTGGGGATAGATACGCCGTGCTTCTACATAATTCTATGAGAGGCAAGATTTGCACTAATGGTCATTGGACAGGATATTATGTCGGCTTCTAGTACTATGGAGAACCACTAGGAAAATAACAAGGTAGAAAGCATAAATTATTTAATCTTTGATATAATTCAGGTATAAAAAATAAGATAAGTAAACAGCTACACTCTCTTAATTTACTGTTAAGATAATAATGTCTGTAAGTATAATATCATGTATGCACCGTCTATGATACCAAAACATTATGAAAACAGTTTGTAATGTATTAATTTATTGAATCTGTCCTGTTAAGGTGTCTTAAAACTGTCTCATTGATATTTGTACTTCAATAAATAAATAAATAAATAAAATGTGTTTGGAAACTTTTAGGTACTCATGTAGTATCAAGAAAAGGTATTTACCACATCCCTATGTATTACATAAATTTGAGGTCATGCTGTGGTTCTCAATATGTAGCCCATGTGCTGTAGGTCCCTAAAATTTAAGGTCAAAACTGTTTTAGAACATTAATATGTCACTTATGTCATTTGCTGCTTTTACAAGGTTGATATTTACACTGATTGTGCAAAAGCAATGGTGAATAAACCTGCTGGTGTCTTAGCATGGAGGAAGGTAGTGCTCAGAAACTATATTAGTAATGCCTGTATTCTTTTTCTTCTCCTTTTTTGGTACAGGATCTCATTACACAGCTTGGACTTGTAGTGATCCTCCTGTCTCAGCCTCTCCAGCGCTAGGATTACAGTCATGTGCCACCATGCCTGGTCTTGCCAGCACCAGCACGGCATGTGGTACAGGGTTCAAACCTGGGTCATTATGCTGGTCTAGGCAGCCCCTTAGACTGCTGAGGTATTTCCTTGGACCCAGTGACTTTATTCTTTATAATTATATGCTCATGTTTTTATAAATCAAATTTCATTTGTAAATGTTTAATAAAGCCTTTATTCGATGTACGATTTAAATTTTATATCTTGATGCTTATATAATCACATGAAAGTATGCACAAAGAACCTGTGTTGCGTATCTTACTTAGGACAATAATTGTTTCAAAGAAAAATATTTGCACATCTATTTGAGTTGTGCACTGAATTAGCCATTCTTATCTTGAAACACCATTTTTACTTAAAGAATGACTGGCAAGTGTGTGATAATTGTTCACACATGGTTAATCAGCAGACATATTCTTGGAAATGAATTAAGTAGGGCCTCAAGGAAACAACTGACAGTATTCATCGCCAAAAGCAATGTTTGAGCTTTCAGGTAAAACTAAAATTTTGGAGAGCTTGCATCCATTACTACAAAATTGAGAGCTTACAGCACTTGAATGTTTTTCTGAAGAAGTAATGATAATAATAGGATGTTTTTCTTCTTTTCCTTCCAGGAGAAAATTCATAGAGAACGGTAAGGCCAAATGTTGAAATATTCAGTTTTAGTGTGGCAATTGTAATCCAGATGACACTGAATTCATAACCATTTAATAAGTAGTACTATTGCTGTGGCAACAAGATGACCTGAGATGAAACACAAGATTTTTTAAATATTTAATAAGAAGGCCCTAAAAATATGTCAGTGTGAAACATAAATATCATCTTCTGGATGAAATAAACTTAGTATTTGAGGCCATCTATTCCAGATGAATGCATGAGTATCTCTTAGTTTGATCCCAGTTATTAAGGTAATCCAGCCATCTTCCTTGGCTCTGATTACCAGTGTAAACTTCCACCCCCTTCAGGGGAAGCCTATTCTCAGAGAGAGATGTATAGTTTGGCCTAAGAAATGAGCAAAGAATCACATAACAAATATTTCATCGCTTAAAGGTTGGGTTTCTGTGTCTCAAATCACACCACATGGAAAAAAGATCAGAAAGTCCAGGTGCAGCTGAAACTTAAAATACTGTTTTGGTGGAAGTTATAAATTAGTAAAATAATAACAGTAAGAACTAGGAAGTGAACTTCCACTATATATTATTTTTATTATTCCTGAAACGTGACTTGTAAAATATTCTTTAGACATTGTGTTCAATAGTGTTTACTTTTTACATTGCAAACCTAGGTCTTGAGTACAATGGAGTGGTTCTCATAACTATTAAGCTGAGTTGTCCTGCTTTCCCTGCTTTAATTTAGGATGTTGCATAAACAAGTAGATTAGGAAGAAGCTAAGTTTTTAAATAATATAGTAAAATTCTGTATCATCTGTAATTTTTCTGTTTTAGTACTATTTGGGACTGTCTTTAAAAATTAAAATCAAAAAACTAAATAAAATAATATGACTTGATAAATTCAAAGACTGAAAACACAAAGATAAAGTGATGTAAACTTATGTTGTTGTTGAAGTTCCTTTGTTTCTATCCTTGATCAACTCATGTTATTCAACTTTTCCCATACTTGTAAGATACATCATAAATACCTTACTTTAATTCCAGTTTTATGTTTAATCAAAGGCCTGTGTACTAAGAATAATAAGAGGAGTGGTAACATACAGATTTTCAAATAATCATGGGGCTAGGGATGCAATTAAATGTTAGAACATTTTCCTAGCATGTGTAAGGCCTTGGGTACAATATCCAGAACTGAAAAAAAGACAGGATATTTGGGTTGAAGAGGTCAAAGCCCAAATGAGATTTCCTTCTACGATTTGTGCTTGAAAAGTAATAGCCTACAATTCACTGAAAGTGCTTTTCCTCTGACAATAGATTCTCAGTGACAAAGTGATTGGTCCTATAGAATGATTTTATGAGGAAAAAGAATTCAATGGAATAGGATGTTTGTTTCTAAGGGCTTCCTGTAAAAACAGGAAAAGCGTGTAATTCAATGTAAAAGTTAAAAAAACAGCCTTTCAGGAATCCCCCCACAAGAATCCCTTTCCACTTAAAGTTGTTAGACAGACCACTTGAAATATGACTTTAGAAATGAGCTTCGTCTATTATGATGATGATCATTTGGATTCACCACTTACTGACTTCCCTACAGAAACTATGAATACTGATATTAAACAGATGTTCTGGGAAATCCTCAGCTTCCTTAGGCTTTTGAAACTATTTCACACTGTATTCTGGTATCATTAAATATATCAATTTATCTCACATTAGACACACATTTTGAAGTATTGAAAGTTCCTGTTCTGGGTATGATACTGCAACAGCAAAACAAAAAAGAGGAGCATTAGAGACTTCTTGCAATTACCTGTAATTTTGAACTGAGCTGCAGAACAACTGCACAGCATTTATGCCCCAGGGATTTTGGTGTTGCCCTCTGACAGTAACTAGGTAAGAGATGGCTAGTAAGAGATAGTGGGAGATAGTCACAGAGGAGACACAAGCTTTATGTAGACAAACAGAAATTTAAGCTCCAGTTAGCAGGAATGGAAAAGTCCTGTGCTCCATACTGAGAATCCAGACCAGGGATATGGCTTCCAAAGATAGTCAGGTCTAAAGGTGTTGAAATTATATTCAGCAGATGACTTGACCCTCCCTACTCTCACTCTGCCTCACTGCACAGAACTCAGTAGCTGCATTGTTTTCCCTGTCTACCAAAATGAACAAGGATATAGCTTGACTGGGAAGGGTGTCACACTTTGGGGTGTACAGAAAGTGGTGGCTCTAAAGCATGGGTCTACTTTGCACTCTCACAGGCCATAGTACTAGGCCGAGAAAATCATGAATAGGGTACTCAGAAGGACAGAGAAAGTAGTAGTTGCCACTGACTACAGCCGTAGGACAGATACCATCAACCAGCAGGAAATGGGGGTCAGTACCCACCTTTTGCACACACAAACAGGAGTATGGAAACAAAATATGTCTTAGCAGTGACTTACTATGCTTTGTCCCTTATATGCTAGATTTTAAGAATATAGACCCTAGAAAGAAACCATTTATCCAAAACCAGAAAATTTTTTGACTCATTTTTTCCTTATTACTTCCTTGGGATTTTGAAGGGTTTTTTTGTTTGTTTTGTTGGTTCTTTCATTGTCTTTTCCTTTATTTTCTTTCTTTTGCTAATTTATTTTCTCTTCTGCTTCTTATTTTTTGCTATTTATATCTAATTCTATTAATTGTATTTTATTCCACAATATCATCTTTATCTCACTTTTCACTCATCTTTCATTTTTCTGTTTTTGCCTCCTTCATTTTCCCATTCCCCACCTCTACTGTCTTATATGAATATTGTTTATTAATGCTTACATATTTAGTTAACTTTGAACTATCACTGTTGAAGTTTTCTATTGTTAGTAGACGTATAGTTGTTGCATTTAATATTTACTGTATATGAACATTTGGTTTGTCTTTGGGATTCTACTACAAATATGCATCTCTTTTCTGTGATTGGGGTGGTATGCTATTTGTTCTTATTGTATGCCAACATTAACTCAATTATTGTTACTAATTTTGCTGCCATTACAAGAGTGGTATAATTGTTGCTATTTGCTGGCATTTTTGTATACCATTATCCAGA
>PVKA01028152.1:15109-29799 GCA_004027165.1 Ctenomys sociabilis
ACTGAACTCAGGACCCTGTACTTGCCAGGCAAATGCTTATTCTACTGAGGATCTCCCTGGCCCATAAATATTTTGCTTTTTTTTTTTTTTTACTGATCCAGGGATTGAACTCAGTGCTTATTCTACTGAGCCATCTCCCTGTCCCCTCTGAGTTTGATTTCCAAAACAAAAATGTAATGAAAATGGTTGGATCTTGTAGAGAAAAAGTACTACAAATAATGCCCAGAGTTCATCAACAAAATGTAGACAGTAACTGAAGGGATCTTCACACTGGCAAGAAAGTCTTTCAGATATAATGCATGCAGAAACCTCAGTAAATAAAACTGACAATGAAATCTAAGGAGATAAGGCAAAAGAATACCTGTAAAACACACACACACACACACACACACACACAAACACACACACAAATATGATCCATGAGGCACTTATGGAGAGAAAATAAAAATCCAAACAGCTGAATTATTTTCAATAAAATAAAAGAGGAAATTAAAAAGTAGATCAATAAAGTGCTCAGTGAGCTCACAGAAGATATAACTAAATAAAAAAGAAAAGAAAACAAGGGGCCAAGGAAATGGCTCAGTGGTATAAGCACTTCCCTGGCAAGTGCAAGGGCCTGAGTTCAATCCCCAGTTCTGCCAAAGAAAAAGAAAAAGAAAAGAAAAGAAAACAAGCAGTGATTCTTAAGGAAGTGCTAATAAAAAAAGCTAGCTGAGCTCAACAAAATTATGCAAAGCATAAATAAGGAGTTTCAGAAAGAATCCATGAAAATATACCAAATGAACTCAGATTGAAAACTCTTCTCAAAGTCTGCACAACAGAAGTAACCAATGTAAAGAGATGATGGCAAAACTGAAAGATATGATTGATACCTGTGACCATATAATCAGATATATCTTAAGATAAAGCAAGATAGCATGAAAAATGGATCCAACAGCTTCTAAATATATATATAAAAAGGCAATGCTAAGATTAATTAGAATTAGTGAAGGGCAAAGGAGATAGCTCAGTGGCATAAGTATCTGCCTAGAAAGCATGAGATCAAGAGTTCAATGCTTGCTACTGAAAAAAAAAAGAATAGACTTATGAAATATGTTCTCTTTTAGGACTGGCCAGATAGCTCAGTGGACTAAAAGCACCTTCTTAGGCAGACAGCAGGAGCCAGGGTTTGATCCCCAGCACTGGAAGCCATGCCAGCTCTACCCCCAGGGCAAACTGAGATAACAATTGAGACTGGGTATGGTGGCACATACCTGTAATCCCAGCTCTTAGGAGGCTGAACACAGGTGGATCACTCTAAGTCCAATCTACACAGTGAGACTCTGTAAACCCTATAGACCCTGTACTAAATACAAAAAAGGTAAAAAATCAAAACACAGCACAAATGGCATAAAAATCTATTTACAGAAATAATAGGAAACTTTGTACATATGGAGAAAGGAGATAACCTACAGTAAGTGAGGCACATAGAATTCCAAGTAGCAAAAAGAACTTTCCATAGTAATTGATCACAGTCAAAGTCCTGGACTTCCAATACGGTGACAGAAACTAAAAAGCTGTTAGAGAAAAGCAACAAATCACTTATGAAGATAAACCCATTAGAATTATAAACATACATCTCAACACAAAATTTATAAAGCTGAAGATCTTCCAATTAAGTATTTTTATTATTTATGGATTTGGAACAGGGTCTCACTACACAGACAAGACTTGTAATGATCCTCCTGTTTTCAGCCTCCTAAACAGTGGGATCACATGGGTGCGCCACCATGGCTAGACTCAGTGGCCAGCTCAGCATGCCCTAGGTGTGGGGCTGACACTGCCTGGGGACTGAAAATCGAACCCTGATCCCTGTGCTTGCCAAAGTAGACACATTGTCCACTCAGCTATCTTACCAGCCCTCAGTTAAGTTTTAACACCTAGGAGAAAACCATTTCCAGCACAGATATGTTATTTCCCAGCATGGGTTAATATCTCCCATAAAGCTATATTTAAAAGTTGATGGACAAATAATACATTTTCATGATGTAGAGCACCAAAAATCGCTTGACCACTAAACCAGCACTCAAAAAAAAAAAATCCTAAGTATATCAAATAGATAGAATAAAGAAACCATGCCAAAAATCTTACAGAATGAACACATGAGACAAGTTAAGCAGTTAGGCACAAAGGAATAAAATACATGAACAAGAGGCCACTGTGTTCTTTTGCACAATGCCCCATCTTCATGACATGGGATGTACTTCTTTCCCTATTTTTGTTTGGCCCAAAGTTGCTATTCAAAGACTGTTTCTTTTCCTGTCTTTAGCAAAACTTTGCTTGCTTTTGTGATTGTCTTGACCAATTCTTTGTGAGAAAACTAGATACCTAGAAATTGTCTCTACAGTGACATGTCAGCATCCCAGAATAACATAATTATGGCAACATAATTTGGCTTAGCCATCCAGTAAAGCAGGTAAAATCTTTCAGAAGAGGAGAAATGGATGCATGGTTTCTTTATTTTTCTTCTTACCATAGGAGACCAACAGTTCTGCCCATATTTATCTCTCTTTTTCTTTCTTTTTAGTTCCTTCATTTGCAATCACTCCACTTATTTGTGGGTCAAGCAGCCAGTGGACTGTTATTATGCCTTTTGTATTCAAATTTCTGTTCTTCATAATACTTTGCTACTCTTTGGGAAAATTACCTTGGTCTATGCTTATCCCTGCTTAATCTTTTTGAGCTCAGATTCCCATCCACATTTTTCCCTTAGATGGCTATTTCTTTCTGAGGGTGCTATCTTAGGTTTGCCATCTGGTCTCATCACATAATTGGGTATTATCTTGTCACATGACTGACTGCCCATTGTGGATCAGCCACATGTGTTTGTCCATCTTCTTTTCCTATTTTTTTCTTTCTTTTTTTTCCTTTTTCTGACAGAATGTCCCTGTGCAATTCATGCTGGCCTTGATCTCACTTTATAGTTCAGGCTGTCCACAAACTCCCAATGAACCTCTCGCCCTCATTCTCCCAATCTGGCCATTGCTATTTTCAAATGACCTCATGATCACTGGAAACTCTCACCCTTGTAAATAAGATCTAAGCCTCTAATTACAAAGATCATGTAGGCTTTCTCCTCTTTTCTTTTGAATTGGGCTAGATTACTTCCTTGTTTCTTCTTTTAAAAATGTGGGTAATTTAGAAAAATATGTTTAATAGCATAACAATTGCAACAACAAAAATAGTCAGTAAAGCTATTCAAGTCACTGAGAACCAAAGGTAGAACTATCCTCATTCTTTTGATGCTGTCTTTAAAAAAAAGATTTCCATCTTTACTACCTTAAACAAAGCACCAGAAGTTTTGCTATGGGGTAAATGTGAAGGATATTGTTTCTGAAGTGGCTCCACCATGCTTAAGCAGACATGCCAAGTGGCAAATCATGGCTAAGGAAATCTTGGTGAGGAACGAGTCCATCCTGACCTCACAAAAGTTTTGAAGGGCTAAATAAAAACATCAAGTATTTCAGTGCCCTCCTTAAGGAGTTAATGAGCTTCCATACAGAGTCCAAAAGATCTCAGTAGGCCTTTTTTCTGTGCTTCTACAAAAGGCACCAGCATCATCCTAGTTTCAGGTGAAGACATCTGTCCAGTGAATAATGGAGTTTCACAAAGACATTTTGGGCAGAGGAGATGGCACAGTAGAATAAGTGCTTGCCTGGCAAGTGCAAGGGCCCAAGTTTAATCCCCAGTTCTGAATTAAAAAAAAAACAACAAGGACATGTTGTGGGTTCAAATCAGATCTCTTTTGCATGAGACACCACCATGAGAGCTTGAAATCCAGCTGTTTCACTCTCTCTCTATATATAGGCCCCAAGATAACCCATGGGAAACCACAGGAACCATACCTTGCAAAACCTATCAACTTCACCACTAAGCTCCATCCTTGTTCAGTGGGAAATGTTTGATCTTGCCAAGTTAATTTTTTTTCTGCATTTAGTACAGGGTCTACAGGGTATACAAGGCTTCACTATGTAGATAGGACTCATAGTGATTTGCCTGCTTTCAACCTCCCAAGAGCTAGGATTATAGGCATGTACTACCACACCCAGTCTCAATTGCCACCTCAGCATGCCCTGCGGGTAGGGCCTGCACAACACACTGGGGATCGAACCCTGGCCATTGTGCTCTGCCTAAGCAGGTGCTTTTAGTTTGCTGAGCTATCAGGTCAACACCTGCCAACTTTACAAAGGACACCTACTATTGTAATATGGTTTGGGCTCAATATGAACTAGGAAATGGCAGGAGATGGGTAGGAATGTCAGTTTAAATTATGAGATTATCTTTCAGTTAAATTATTTTTACTTAAAGCATAGATTGTGAAATGAAATTCCTGGTGTACAGACTTAGGTAACACTACCTCAACAAAAGGCCAGGAACTATGGTATTCATGGTGGCCCCTGAGGAAGAGAGAGATGTCTTTGATGATCCCATCCTTGGATCCTTACTTGTGTCTCAGGCATTTATAGGTCTCTCCCATCTGTTTCATATAGAAACTTTAGATGGAATTCCAGATCTGATGATGCAATTTCTGGACCTGACCTTTCTTGTTTTAAACAATCAGATCTTGGTGAGCATCAAAAGAAAAACGATAAAATTATAGATATCATGATTGGTTGTGCTTAAAACTCTGTCAGGTCATTTAAGGGACAACCGAAGTACAACTGATGTTCCTCTTTTGAGCGCAAGAAGTCTGGACACAGGGCACATGACTATGCTAAGTCACTGCCTGGTCCTTGATCCAAGTGTGAGATAGTGTGTCTGGCTCATGATGCTGGAGAGTGAGTTGTCCCTGTTCCCAAGGAGTCTAGGCCAGCTGAAATATTCATTTCCTGCTCTGACAATTGAAGAGTCAGGAGGAAACCTACAATGCTTGTCCTTAAACATCATTTCCTGTGTAGAACCTTAGGTAATGTTAGATGTTATGCATGAGCCTGTTCAATAAATTCTGCTTTGACATTCTGCTCTGGAACACTCTCCTCTACATCCACAGTCATAGTTGGACCTGAGGTGAACCTAGTCAGAGATTCTCTACTCTTGCCCTGACATGTCACTTTAAAGGCCAAATATTTAACCACGAGCTTCTAATTGCCTCACAGTGTCCTACTTCTTTACTAGGAAGAGATTTTTTAGAAAAACTAGGGACAATTCTCAAAGTCTGAGAAATGCCAAAGCAGATTTTATCTGTTGGAACACCAGGTCTCCCAGACAAATTAACCAACAGATAGATCCTGGTGCATGGTATAGTGGAATACCTGACTTTAGAAAACATGTCTTCCTCTACATATCAGAAAAGAAAGGAGTTACTTTGGGTGTCCTGACACAAAGGCTAGGAAAATAGCTGTGCACAATAGCATACTTTTCAAAATAGTTAGATGGGGTGGCTGCTGGATGGCTACATTGCCTGAGTGCAATAGAAGTTGCAGCTATGTCAAAAGAGGAAGCTGAATGACTAGCTTTAGGACAGAGATTATATATATCAGATCATGGTTATTCTAGAGACAAAAGTTTGATCTTGGTTAACAGGAGTATAGCTTAGCATGTATCAGGGCATGATCTTAGGTATTTTTAAATTTTTCACTTCTGTTAATATTGTTTCTTGTTGCCTATAGACCCAGAAGTTAGCCAATTTTAAGAACAAGTATTGTCCCAGATCTATGTAAAAAGGAGATACATCAGTGACCTGCCCCTTTAAGGCCCTGAAGAGGTAGGATTCAGTGATGGAAGTAGTTTTGACAACAAGGACATCCGAAGTAAGTTATGCAGTTGTTTACAAGTGGTTGTCAAGGGAAAACCTTTCTTCCAGAGACCTCTGCTCAAAAGGCAGAGCTAATACTCTTAGCTGGACATTGATATTAGGAAAAGACAAAAAGCTAAATATATAGATTTCATATATGCCTTTCTGGTGCTATATGCTCATGTAACAATATGGAAAGAGAAGGTATTTCTGACTGATAAGCAATCATTTATCATGGGAATTGTCACTAGAATTTTCATAGAACTAAGAAGAAAGCTATTCCTCAGAATCTCTGGAAGACCTAAGGCTCTATCTCAGAATTGAAGACTACAGTATTGCTCTGGGTGCAGATCAGTAGACTCACTAATGACCATAATTCGCCACAGCTTACATGCACAAATGAATTTCCCTTTGTTAATTATATACACTGTATGGGTAATCTTGCTAAGTCTTTGGCTCTCAGGCTGTTGATAGTTCTATCTAACCATTCTCTTGTCTATACTTTGTCCTCTACATGGAACATGGAAATCTGACCTACTTTTCATATTTGGTTCTATTCCCTTAACATAGTACCAAAGTTACTTTATTTTTGCTTCCTTTCTCCTATTAAACAGACAGCTCAGTAGTCAATAATTCTTTTGTCATTATCTCCTTTTTTCTTCTTAGTGTATTTATTTGTTACAGGGTCTCACTATACAGCTCCGACTCATGGTGATCCTACTGCTTTCAGCCTCCCCAGAAAACGCAAGGTTGTGAGATCAATTATGGGTGCCAAAAAAAAAGAGTTAACCAAGGAAGTGAAAAACCACTGTAATGAAAACTACAGTATTCTCAAAAAGAATATTGAAAAAGACTTCATAAAATGCCAAGGTGCCCCTGTAGGCCAAACAGAATCATGTGTTGGCCTACAACCAACCCTAAACTAATAGATTCAATTCCATATCTTGGCCCTGGCTATACACCAGATCCTCAGTTTTGCATATTGTTTTCCTGAACCCAAGACAAAAGAAGTGCCAACCAAGTGACAAACCTTTTATAAATAGTCCCAATACCTCAAAAAAGAAAGTAAGCCTCGAGGGGCGACAGATCCAGAGAGAAGTTATAGACCTGACCAGCAGCACTGGCCCTGAGAAAAGCCCAAAGCTATTATAAAGTACAAAGAAACATGAAGTTTCACTCCATATTTTGGCTCCTTCACATCATGTTATACTTCAAGAAGAAAGCCAGTGCAGTGCCCACCCAAGAGAATGTTTAATTAGTTGCCATTTAGGAAAAGAGTAAGTTTTTAAAACTATGGCACAAAACAAATGCTCTTTAAGGTTTCCATTGTTATTTTTGCCCACTGGAGGGTGAGAAAAAGCCATGGGACAAAGTTCAAACAAGATATAACATATATAGAGATGCCCTGAGAAATTTAAGCTCAAGTCTGAAAACACACAAGCAACATCTTTTTTTTAACGTATGGAACCAGAGATTGAACTCAGGTCCTTGTGCTTGCTTGCCAGGTAAGCATTTATTCTACTGAGCTATCTCCCCAGTCCCAGGCCACATCCTTGATGGTGAAAAACCGAATATATACAGCTTTCACAGACTGTTGGATGAAACGAATCTGGAATTAACCCAGCTTTGTGCTTTACGCCCTACCCATTCAGTGAATGTGAAGGCTCAATTGCTTTTCCCATCTTTCAACATGGGTGAGGTTATACCCTGACTTGAACAGTTATCACAGTATGGAATATAAGGAAGGAAGAGTTGTTGGAGAAGGAGTAACACCTCACAAAATGACAGGCCAACTCTATATGAGGAAAAATGATCTGGTGTATTTAAAAACTGCAGATCCTGGAAATGAGCCATACATTACAAAATAGAGATAAATTGGGATCTTCATGGGTGTTGGCTTTTTTCTTTCGTTTCTTTTATCCTTTAATTTTTCTGCTTCCTGTTTTTCTTTATTTTGCTCTCTGTTCTTCTTTATGCTTTTTCTTGTTTATTTTATTTACTATTGATTAATGCAATTAATTTTCTTTTAATTTGCAATGACCCTTTGACTCACTTTTGTTTCCTTTTTCTCATTTGCCATTGGTTAATTTTATAATGTTATTTTAATCATTATCTGGTTCTCCACTTATTCTACTTTTATTAGTATAATCAATAAGCTTCATGAATTCTTACATAGACATTCAATTCTGTGCTATTACTGTAAAATATTGTTCTATTGTTAGTACAGGTATAATTGTTGCATTTGGTAGACATTAACTTTATGTAAATAGTTGGATTGCGTCTTAGTCACTTCTTTCTAGCACCAAGTATCTGATAGCACACATTAAAGAAGGAAAGGTCTGATTCACCTCACAGTTTTCTGTCCTTAGCTGGATTAAAGGCAGGGTAACACAGTAGAGGTTCGTCACAGAGGAGCAAAGAGCTATGATGTAGCAGGCAGAAGACAGCAACCAGCAGCAACAACAGCTTACCTTCCTTCTTGGATCCTACAAGCGTTTTGGGTAGTGCCACACACATCAAGTGTGAGGCCTCTGTCTTCAATAAATCCATACAGCCATACCCACAACTACGTTAATTATAATCAGTCAACCAATTTAGTACCACATATCCTTAATCCTAGTATCACATACCCTAGATCTAGAAAGCTCCATAAAGACCCACCTATGTCGCAGGGACCACCTGCTTGGGCCGCCTCTCCTGTCCCTCTCTTGGACAGGAGCTTTCTTTCCCTCAATAAATATATTCTGCTCAGAAAAAAAGACCTACCTATGGTCATGTGTGGCTTTGTGGAGAGAGATAGATAAAAATCATAACAAATTTTCTTAGTGTTAACACTATAATTACAGATCTCTTTTTGTACTTAACTATGATACATAATTGGCTGATAACATAGATCAAGATTTAGTTTGTCTGTGACACTATAATCCTGGAAGATTTTATTGCAGTTTCTAAGGTGGTAGAATTATTGCTGTTAATTGGTTTTCTCTGTAAGCCAATATATGGATTGTCTTTGTGTCATTAACAATGCTGTGTCCCATTTCCAAAGAAATGGGTGCTGAGTCAAATACATTACAGCTTCCTCTTTCGAATAAACAGAAATAGATGGATCTTGTGACAAAGGTGAATGCCTAAATTAAGCCAAACTCAGAACACATTGCTGTAAATCAGACATTAACTAAAGAAGTTTCTATGCTAGCAACAAAATCTTCCATGATAGGCCAAAATGTTGGTTGCCTTGCAGCACTTCTTTTTCTCTAATTTTTGGTCTTAGGAGAACCTGAACTGTAGCATCATGTAACTCAGTTTTGTCCCAAATTTTCTGATCAAGGAGATTATGGAACCACACAGGAAAGGGATCGATGATGGAGCCTGTGCCTAAGGAGAGTCACATAGAGAGAAAACATTCTCTCAGGCTTTCACAGAGAGCAAATTGCTTAAGCAGTGGCCGTGACTCATCCACATGGCTGACACTCACAAAGGACTTACAAACTGCAGTACATGGTTTCAGGGTAAGTCCTGAAGGGACTTGAGTTGCCTTATCAGATATAAAAGTTACATTTCTTGTTGCATAGGTCTTGCTTTATCTTGGTCTTAAGCATCCAGCCAAAAAGTATAAAAACGAGGTGTATAAAGTAAAGTTGTTTTAATATGTTGAGCTGTGAAAGGCTCAAGTCAACAACTTAAGACAATTGCCAGTTGTGCTGATAACCCACTACTATTATGGACTTTGGGGCTATATTGGATTATTTTGCTGAATTCATACACATGCAATATTTAAATGGTCATATAATACTCATCTCTGACAAAACTAAACAAAAAAGGGGATGTAAAGGAAGGACCACTTTGTATCTGTATTTGCAGAATAGTTAGGATAGATATACAGCTACTTTCTCTTAATTCAAAGAGAAAAAAGATTTGTACTAATAGTGTTTGGACAGGATATCATGTTTGCACCTTGTACAATTAATAACCACTACATAGACAACAATATTCAATGTATTAATTATTGAAACTATCCTACTACTAACCATTTTTTTTAACTGAACCGGGGATTGAAATCAGACCTGTGCACTTGCCAGGTAAGCACTTATTCTACTAAGTTATCTCCCTGGTCCCTACTAATGAGTTTTGAAACTGTCTCATTGCTATTTGTTTCTCAATAAATTAATAAAAAAATCTTCCATGATAAATACTGACAAAACTTGGCACAAAAACAAATAATCACCAAAAACAATAGAAAATGAGAAAATAAGACCAAAATACCAGAGCCAGCAAGATAGGTCAGCAGACTAAGTGCCTGCTTTGGCAAGTTCAGGGACCATGGTTTGATCCCCAGTCCAACATGCCACACCAGCCCTCTCCCAGGCAGGTTGAGCCAGTCACTGAGTCCAGGTGTGGTGGCACACCACTGTAAACTCCAGCACCAGGGAGGCTAAGACAGGAGGATCACTAGAAAACTGAGCTGCATAATGAGACACTGTACTAAATACATTTTTTATTTTTCGTTTTTTGTGGAACAGAGGATTGAATTCAGGCCCTTGTGCTTGCCAGGCAAGTGCTTATTCTACTGAGCTATCTCCCGGGCCCTCAAATACATTTTTTTAAAAAAGACCAAAATGCCTACAAAAACTAGGCATCGCAGGGGAGGAAACAAAAAAGCCACATAGTCAAATTATTTGAAAAGTTAACAGAGGCAATAGGAACAAAAAAACAAGAACAAGTAGTTATCCTATTTTCATACAATGTGAACATAAAGCCAAAATTCATTAGGAGAGGCAAAGAAAGCAACAACATATTAGATACTAAAGCCATCCAACAGAAAGACATAGCAATCATAAACAAATAAACATCAAATGCAGGTATGCTGAACTTCATAAAACAAATACTACTGGACACAAAACATATTACTATCAACACAATTGCGGTGGGAGAAATCAATACAAACAGACATATAGACTAAGTAAAATTTGCCAAAAAAAAAATCAGTTGAGTCAAAGTCTCAAACAAATATACTTAGGGGCCAGGGTGATGGCTCAGTAGAATAAGCACTTCCCTGGCAAGCACAAGGGCTTAACTTCAATCCCTCGGTATACCAAAAAAAAAAAAAAAATAGAATAACTTGATCCCTACTGAATATTTCCCCAACAACAGAATGTACAACCTTCTAAGCACACATGAAACCTTTTCCAAACTAGACCACATACAAACCAATCAAGAATGCTTAGGAAAAGACAAAAGAATTTAAATTACCTCATGCATATTGTGAGATCATATGCAATGAAACTAGAACTGAAATACAAAAGAAACCACAGGATGGCCAGGGAGATGGCTCAGTAGAGTAAGTGCTTCCCTGGCAAGCACAAGGGCCTGCGTTCATTCCCTATTTCCAGCAAAGAAAAGAAAAATGGGGGCTGGGGAGATAGCTCAGTGGAATAAGTGATTACCTGTCAAGCACAAGGTCCTGAGTTCAATCTTTGGTACCACAAAAAGAAAGAAAGAAAAAGAAATCACAAGAGTTATGTAATTGTACAGAAGTTAAAAAGTTTTTCTGGAATAAACAATGGGAGAGCTTCTGTAGGAAATTAATCCTGGAATCAAATAGTAGTGCCAGAATGACATACCAGAACCTCTGGGACACAATGAAAACAATCATAATAAGTTATATGTGTGAATGTTCACATAAGAAAAACAGACCAAGACAAAATAAATAACCTACTGAAGTACCTCAGTGCCTATAGGAACAAGAACATCGCAAGTGCAAAGATGGTACAAGGCAAAAAAAAAAAAAAATATGATAGACTAGAGAAGAAACTAACAAGACTGAGACTTTAAGCTAATAAAAAGTCAGTTAATCAAAAAGCCTGTTCTTTCTGCAAGAACGAACAAAATATACAAAACCACAGCCAATCTTATCAAGCAAGTAGATAGAAAAAAAACCCAAAACAAAAAACATCAGAGAAGAAAAAAACTGAAATCAAAATTTAGATCATATAAAACTCAACATTTACTAGCAATTACTTTGAATTCCCAATAAAATGGGAATTCAAATAAAATGGGAATTCAAATTATGGATAGCTTACAAGATAAATACCTGTTATCAAGACTGGACCAAAAAGGTATCAAAATCATGGAGTAATCCAATAACTGGCAAAAAATGATAAAAGAAAACTACCGATGAATAAAAATCTGGGATCTGATGGATTCATGAGTGAACTGCATAAGAATTTTAGGCAATAAAGAAAGTCACCTAGAGAGAAAACATTCTCTCAGGCTTTCACAGAAAGCAAATTGGTCAAGCAATAATGGCCATGACTCATCCACATGGCTGACACTGACAAAAGATCTACAAAGTGCTGTACATGGTTTTAGGGTGAATCCTGAGAGGATTTGACTGACCTTGCCAGATACAACAGTTACATTTTTAGTTATATAGGTCTTGCTTTATCTTGGTCTTAACCATCCAGCAGAAAAGGATAACCCCAAGGTATAAAAAGTAAAGCCATATTAATATGCTGAGCTATAAAAGGCTCAAGTCAACAACTTCTGAAAATTATCAGTTCTGCTGATAACTCACTACTAGTACAGACTGTTAGACCATACTGGGTTATTTTGCTGAACTGAAGAATTGACAATATTTCAACTGGCATCTAATATGAAAAGGTCCCTAAAAGACTTCTCCAAATACAGCTTCTCGAAGAGCAATGGAATACCCATCTTTGACAAAGCAAAACAGAAAAAGGGAGATATAAATGAAGAATCATTTTGTAGTAAAAAATATATATACATGTATATATAAAATAGTTAGGGTAGATATACACCTAACTTCTATCAATTCAATGAGAAGCAAGCTTTGTACTAATATTGTTTAGACAAGATATCATGTATAAATCTTGTCCTTGAATAACTACTATGAAGACAATATACAATGTATTAATTATTGTAACTGTCCTACTAACCTGTTTTGAAACTGTTTCATTACTATTTTTATCATTAAAATTAATAATTTTTTAAAAAAAGAATTTTAGTCCAGATATAATGTTGATATTCAAAAAATTCTGTGGAAGCTAATACTACCCTAATTTAAAAACCAGACAGAGATCCAACAAAAAGAGATTTGCAGGTCATTCTCTTTAATGAAATATATATGCAAAACTGTTCAACAAGAAACTGGCAAACACAATGCAACAAATCACCAAAAGAAATATATATAGTCAAGAAGGCTTCCCAAAGATACAGGCATGGTTCAACATATTCAAAACAATAGATGTAATACATCACATAAACAAGCAAGGACAAAAATCACATTATTTTCTTAATAGAGATAGAAATAGATTTGATAAAATATAACATGCACTCATGCTTAAGAAAAACTGAGAATAATAAGTGTAGAAAAACCTTATTTTAATCTGGTAAAAGCCATTAATGCAAAACCTGCAAGCGACATCATATCACATGAGAAAAATATGAAAGCTTTCCTACTGAAATAGGGAACAAGCCGGAGATAACTACTATCACTACTCCTGTTCAAAGTAGTACTGAAAACAGCCAAAACAAACAGAAAAATATTAAAATATATATGTAGAGAAGATATAATTCAAATTTTCATTACTTGTAAATTACATGATTCTCTAAATAGTAGACCCCCAAATATCTACCCAATGGCTTGAATAATTAATACCCAAATTCGGCAATGTAGGCTAGGTGTAGTGTTGTATACCTACAACTTTAGCACTCAGAAGGATACATAGGAGGATCACTGTGCCTTTATGGTGAGCCTGGGCCACATCGTGAATTCAAGTCTGAACTATATGGTGAGACCCTGTTTCAAAAACAAAGGCAAATAAACAAATTCAGCACTGTAACCAGGTAGAAATTCAGCATAAAAATCAACATCATTCATGTACATCAATAATAAACTCATCAAAAAGAAATTATTGTATCATCCACAATAGTAAAGGAGCCGGGGAGATGGCTCAGTAGAATAAGCGCTTCCCTGGCAAGCATAACAGCCTGAGTTCAATCTTTGGTTCTGAAACAAAAAAGTAATAAATAAATAAATAATAGGAAGTAACCTAAGCAAGATCTCTAGAACAAAAAATACAATACTCTGTAAAAACAAGGTCAACAAAAAATGGAAAAATATGCCCTGTTTCTGATAAGCATAAAAATATAGTTAAAATGGCCATACTTTCAAAATATATCCATTGACTGATGCACTGACAAAGAAAATATGGTGTTTATATGCAATGGAGAAAAATAAATTTGAGACTTGGGCTGAGGATATAACTTAGTAGCACAAGCACTTGCCTGTGAAGCACAAGGTCCTGAGCTCAATTCTGGTATCAAGAGACTTTTAATAAGTATGATCACTATGTATGGCAAATATGTACTAGTAAACATTTTTTCAAATTTTTATTAAAAGAATTCAATAATAAAAGCTTAGTTATCTAAATATCTAAAGACTGATAAACTTAATGGTTATACTAGTAAAGATGCTGAGGTGGGGAAATCGAAGAAATGAAAGAAAATTTGAAAAATAATGAAAAAATGATAAGGACATTAAAATAAGATAAAGCATCTTAAATAAAAATAAATGGAAAAAAAAAGATAAAAAAATAATAATAATAATAATATACTATGCCCTTTGATGCTTATCACATTCTGATAGATTTTTCTAAGGAGAAATTGTTTTGGATTTGGGGAATTATCTTTAGAAATGACTAGCTATAACTTAATACAGTTCTTTGACTGGATCAGAATAAATCATATCTAAACTGAAAAAAAAAATATGAACAACTAATGTGAAGACAACAGTGTACATTACAACAAATACTGCAAAATTCATATTATTCTGTTTAGTGAAATTTTGTATCATTTGTAATTTTTCTGTTTTGGTACTACTGTGTACTTTTTTTTT
>PVKA01028153.1:0-29698 GCA_004027165.1 Ctenomys sociabilis
AAATGAGGCAGCTGGTCATTGGGGGAGCTGGTTCCAAAGTCCTGCATTCTTAGCCCTACAGAGGAGGGGCGGAGATGTCTGTGACTCAGATGGAATGGGTTTGAGGGGGTCTGGTAGGCTCAGAGAGCAGTGAGGCTCGGGGGCATTAGGCTGGAGAGGCGGCAGAAGAGAAAGGGTGAGCGGGGTCATGCAAGTGGTAGGAGCAGCAGCACCAGTGGGGGCAGATGGCAGCAAATGTCCTCTGCTTGGGGAATGGGGCTGGGTATGAACTGGAGCCAAGAAAGTCCAGGTGACAGGTGGCAGGGATAGGCTTAGCTCCTGCAGGACGGCTAGGGATAAAGGAAGGTCAGAAGGAAGGTTTTGATCGACTGTGAGGTTCCCAAGTGTGGTGTTTGTGAGGGATTGGCAGGAATGAGGACCAAGGGTGTTCAGGGTGAGCTAAATGTAAGGAGGACCTGGGAGTTCTGAGGCCACTGAGCAGCATGCAGGCAGATTACAAGGTTGTGGCTGGGGAGAAGGGCACCCAGAACCCAGGGAGCTCGCTGTCTGCCTGGGATCTGTGACTCAGGCTTCTCCGAAACAGGAGGGAAGCCCAGGGTGGCTGAGTGCACCTGGGCTCAGCTCCAGGAAGGGCCAAGCTTTCTATGGAGGAAGGGATCACCCCACTAGGGCTGTGTAAGCCATGGCCCTCTTCTATGGGACGAGGGAGGGACACAGTCCACATGGTGCAGTCTCAGGTCAGATGTCTGTGCTCAGACCAGGAGAGAGAAGTCAGTAGCAGAGGACACCCCAGATCTGGGTCTTGGCACATGGAGCCCACCTTAGGGACACCCCCAGAATCCTTCCCATGAGCAGCTCAGCCATGAGCAGACTCTTTCACCCTTTGCCCAGCTGTCCCCTGCTGACATTGCACTGTACCAGCACAGATGCCACTCTCCCTGAGTCTCTTGCTGATGTCAGATGCTGGCTTATTTCACAAGGAGAAAGCTGCCCCTCTCGACATACCTTGGCCCAAGCTCAGTGCCCACAAATGTATGTGTTGAGCCTGTTCCTCCATGGAGGCTGGCATCTTGTCCTCACCCTGCTTGGGCCCTGGGACCCTTCTGTCCCTGTAGGGAACACAGCCCACATTAGCAAGATCATTTCAACAGAACATGTGTCTTCCCCAAGGCGAGAAGCCGTACCAATGTGACTTCAAGGACTGTGAGCGGAGGTTTTCACGCTCTGACCAGCTCAAAAGGCACCAGAGGAGACACACAGGTTTGTGGGCTGCTGCGTGTGGCCAGCCGGCTGTCACCTTCCCGGGGCTAGGGTGATGTTCGGTCTTTTCCCTGTGGAACCTGAGTAAGAGGCTCCACATCTGTTTTGCTTTCCCAATGTCTCTGTCCTCATCTGGAGAATTTCCTTCTCTTAAAACAAAGAAGGGAAAGAGGAGTGGCCCCATGGCTCCCGGGAAGCCCAGTGCTCTCTGGTCCCAGGGACTCCTGGTGGCAGTGAGCAGCACACACGAGGACCCCAAGCAGCAGGGTCTCAGGCACCGCCACAGCTGGGAGCCACTTCCTATGAATGTTGTGGTCAAGGAGAAGGAATGGTGCACTGCTAAGGCCACAGCAGGTCCTTGAGGGTCTTGTGCAGAGTGTACTGGTTCTGCCAGGCCTAGGCGCCAGGGACACACAGGTGCTACTGGAAGGCAGGAGCCTCCGGCTGCCAGGAAGCCGGCCTAGCACCCTGCCACGGGCTGCACCTTAGGGCCGAGGCCCGACCTTCTCTGTCCATCTAGGTGTGAAACCATTCCAGTGTAAAACTTGTCAGCGAAAGTTCTCCCGGTCCGACCACCTGAAGACCCACACCAGGACTCATACAGGTAAAACAAGTGCGTAAACTTTTCTTCACTTTTATTTTTCATTATTTTTGGTAAATGGGTGTGGGATGACGTGTGTGATGGAAGTTAGGAAGGATGTGTGTAAGGGTGGTAGGGTTGGGGTCAGCGGGTCCTCTGAGTGCTCAGGAATCAGATTTCCAGGGGGTGGGGACATGAGTCCATCCAGAATGAGAAGGGAATGATGACCCCAGGCCCTGCTGTCCCCTCTTGCTGGTCTGTTGGGTGATAACCAACCTTCTGGAAAAAGCAGCTATTGTAGCAGGACAGACTTTATCACCTGAGTGCCACATCACCTTCCTCCTGTGGTGTACAGGGGACAGGGGCTACTGTCAGGTCACTGTGACAGCAATTACCCCTGTGCATTATCTTTACACCATCACCAAAGAGGCAGGTTTCACTCCCATTGTACAGATGGGGAGACTGAGGAGGCACACAGTGGTCAGTCATATGACACATCCCAAGCCCCAGAGCTAGTGTGTGTGAAGCTCAGTCCTGTTGTCCTTAGGGGAAGGGGCATGTGTCCTTACAGCAGTCCAGAAAGGACAGCAGTTAGGGGACAGCCAGGGCAGGCAGAGCTGAGGGTGGTGAATAGGGCTGGGATTTGTTCCTCAAGAAGAAGGGAGAGGAAGTCAGATTAGGGCGGGCTTGGAGGAGCGACTTCAGCCCCTGTGCCTCACCCAGAGCCATGCCCTTACCTGTCCCAATCAGGACCTTTGGGGAAGGGGCTGCTCCTCGAATGCCCCAGCCCCTGCAGTGCTAGCAGTGATTTGTTGGGTGTCATCCTCTAACCCTGGCACCATATCCAGGCACATTTGTCACTGTTTGTCCCAGGCAGTGGTCAGGACAACAGGGTCCAAGGAGATCCCCAGGCAGTACAAGGAGCTTCAGGGCTAGGCAGAGGATGAGAAGCCTGTAGTCTTGCACAGGCCAGGTCTCAGTGAGAGGTGGTAGCTCCCTTCCGTAGCTGTGCTCAGACACCTCATCTGTGTGCCTGGGAGCCCAGTGTTCACAGGGCTTGGCATCGATCAAGCACTGAGTAACTTCACCCCACCTAGGGAGACCCAGGTTCTGAGGAAGACCAGGAATCTTCCTGGGATGGGGAAGTGAGGCGGTATAGTGAGATAAATGGAGAGGATTAGGTGGGGACGTCCAGCCTAGGACCTCACACGTGGCCCAGGGACAGAGCCCCTGGCTGGTGCAGGGGTCAGAGCAGCATGTGCCGGTTACTGGGCCCTCACAGTCCCTGGCCTTTACTGTCTCTGACTGGCACCTGTGCCCGCAGGCGAGAAGCCCTTCAGCTGCCGGTGGCCCAGCTGTCAGAAGAAGTTCGCTCGGTCTGATGAGCTTGTCCGCCACCACAACATGCACCAGAGGAACATGACCAAGCTGCAGCTGGCGCTCTGAGCCAGGCAGTTCTGGGGCCAGGCGGGAGCGCAGGAGCCACTTCCAGATGTGTGTTGGGAATCCCTCCTCCCTCACTTCTAAAAGGACTTGGATTTGACCCCCCACCCCGCCTGCATCCAGCTTCCAAGGATCCTGGCAACTAGATCCCACCAGTTTGCAGGAGGAGCTGCTCAGTTGACCTAGAGGCCTGAAGCAGCAGTGTCCCTGCTGGTGGGGAAAAGCCCAGCACCACAGCTCTTCAGCTGTGAGACCTGAGTGTGATGATGTCCCCCTGCCCCTTGTAGCCCGTCTTCCCTAGGAATGGAGTGGTTGTGCCGTTTCTCATCCCAGGATATTCTTAGGCCAGGGCATGCATATGTGTCTGCTAATGTACCTTTGTCGTGGTTTCCATTTACTAACAGCAACAGTGAGAAACAAGTCCATGAGGCACAGTGGGTGGGTCCCAGCCAGCCTCCTGGGGGAGGTGGGCTGCTAACCTGGGGTGCAGGGCCTCCTCTGCCAGGCAGTGTTGGGTTCCTGTGTCCCATGGAACTGGGAAAAGCGTGGGGCCGAACCAGTACCTCTGTACAGCAACAAACCTGAAAGAATCACTGCAAGGCGGTTCTGCAGGCCTATGGCTGCATGGCGCTCGAGGAAGCTGCTCGAGGAGCAGAGATTCCATTCGCCTTCTTTCTTTTGATTTACAATCCTGAGGTGTACAGAAGCCTCACACAAAGAAGCGGGCTCACTTGTCATTTGGTGCACCCTTAGAGTGTGCAGACCACATTGGCCGCGTGGCTTCAGGTTGTAAAAATGTAAGTGACTCTGAAAAGAAATCGGGCCTCCAGGACCCTGCTGATGAGACCTTTCCTGAATAATTTAAGTGACCAGGTCCACGTGTGTACGTGAAAAGACTGAGTGTGGGCGTCTAAAGGTGGTCAGGTGCGTGTGTGTGTGTGAGCATGTGTCGTTTTGGTTTTAAGAGCAGGAGTATATTATTTACCATTGCTTGAAAATACTGTGTAAATATAGATCTGATGATGGTTTCCTCTTCGATGACTAAATTAGGAAGTGTATAAACCCTAGGGCCTCCCTGTCGGGCGCAATCTATGGCGTGTTGATGATGCTCAACTTGTAACCTGCATTCTCACATTGCTGATTAAAGTCTCTTCAAAAGCAAGTGGCCAGCTTCTTGGCCTGTCGTGCTGCGCTTGTCTCCCCTGGGAGTGAAGTGCCCCCCGAGCGAGTGCCGCTGGCAAGCCCGTCCCCTTCCCTGTAGCAGCAGAGCTGGGGTGGTGGCAGCCTTGAGAGTGAGGGTTTATTTTACCAGGATTCTGGGCCTTGTTCTTCATCTGTGTGGGAGGAGAGGCTGTAGGGTGCTGGGGAGAACTGTGCTGGGGGACACCCTGATGCAGCCTGGCTTGGGAGGCCCTGCGGCATGCGCATGTGCTCCCACCCTTGCTGTGAGGGGGCTTGCTGCCAACAGCTTGTGGTGGAGGGTGGTCGAGGAGCCCCAGGCCAGCAGGCATGGGCAGAGCTCTGGGACACATGAGGCCCCACTGCTCCCCGGGCAGACCCAGGTGAACTTGGTGTGGCCCTGGAGCACTGCACATCTGGTTTCTTTCCTTGGCATTGCCATGGCACTGAGACCCTTTCCACACTGACGTACGGCTCCAAGCACAGCTGCTGGACCTCGTCAGTGGCTCTCAGTCACTGTTACTTACATGAAGTGTGACTCAAGGTCACCACTGTGGTCTTTGTCTGGCAGGGACAGCTTCCTCTGGCTGTGCCCAGGACCACCAGGTGCGTGTGCCGAGTCCTAGAGGCTTTTGCAACCGAGTTGCTTCCTCTGCGGGGGCATCTGGCTTTGCCTGTCCGGCTGAGTGTGAGTTGACTTTTCAGTGTCCTGGGTTCACACCTCGGCCCCTCACGAGGGCGGTGCTCTTGGGGTCATAGTGAATTTCAGTGTGTGTGAAAACACCTCACACACAGCAGAGGCTCCTCAAAGTTCTGGAAAGCTGGGCCACACACATGCCTGCATGCCCCTCGTCCCGCTAGCAGGGTGGAAGCACCTGCAGGCCGGTGCTCAGGTGACAACATGCCTGTCCTTGTACCCGAGCTGGTCATGCAGATGTTGGGCTTCCTGCCAGTCTCACCACAGAGACCACACCTGCATGCTCTGTGTCATCTGCAAAGTGCCTATGATAGGTGGTGTGCACCTGCAGTCCCAGCTCTGGGGAGGCTGAGGCAAGAGGATCACTATAAGTTCCAGACCATCCTGGCTACTGGTGGGCTCAAGCTAGCCTAACTGCATAGTAAGATCCTGTCTCAGAAAAGCTTTTAAAGTGCTTGGTCTGGGCTGGCAGGCCCAGGCAGAGGATAAACTCTGCTCCTGTGTAGCTCTGGGGCCTGCTGCGGTGTGTGTCCCCACCAGGTCCTCTCACCGGCCCAGATACCCTGAGCACCTTGCATGCAACCTGCAGTACCTGGCCTTACACCTCAGCCAGCCTCTGCAGCCTTCTTGCCAGCCATTGCCTACTGGCAAGTGACTGAGTGGTGGCAAGGCTCATCCATGTGAAGGTGGCCGGGGCTCTGTGGGGTGGAACTGTGTCCCTGGGCCTGGGCAGCCAGCTGCAGGGAGACTCTGGGGCAGGAGCATGGGAGGCCCCCAGTAGCTCCCTGAGCTCTGATCCCCAGTTGGCAGCTCCCTTGTGGCTGAAGGGATGCACGGAGTGCTCCTGCCTGCTCTGAGCAGCCTGCCATGATTCTGTCCTGGCTGTGCCTTGGAGCCTGTTCTGTTCACCTCACACAGCCCTACACCTGGCCCATCCCATGGCCACAGGCCCCAAAACCAGAAAGCTGTAGACTCGGGGGTAAGGGGGTGCTGGGGTCCTGTGAGGTGCCCCGAGATGGATGGCAGTGTGTGGGGGGCAATGTGCTTCCCTCATGCCAGGCAGCACAGCTTTTTGGTAAAATGTGTTTTCTTTTTTTAAATGTTTTCAATCACTATTTTCTTTTAAATACCAGGACTCAAAAATGACACAGCATAAGGTTAGCAGGCAGTACTAGAAAGGGAACACTGGGAAATGCCTTGGAGAAATTCAAGGTCAGAGGCTACTTTGTAGGGCCTGAGTGCCCCCGAGCAGCTGGCCTGGGACAGGGCCCCTGAAGGGTGGTGGGAAAGGACATGGATGAGGACGTGTGCTGCAGACCGGACCAGCCCACTCCTCCACAGCAAGCCTGCTCTGAGTCCTCCCATCTTCACAAGGGAGCCTCAGCCTGGCATTTTTGAGCTCTGGAAACACAAGAACTGCTATCAGAAGTGGGCTTTGTCACTCCATGGCATGACCTTCTGGGAACCTGTCCCTCAGCAGGGAGGAGGGTAGAGCCATTTGGATCAAGGCTCTTGGTGGTGTGAACTTGGATGACCTTGGTGGTGGTAGGCAGGGGTATGGGAGTCCCTGTGGCTCTCCTCCCAGAGCTGACTGGGAAGCTCTCCCTCCTTGTGGGCACCTCCGAATAAAGGCAACTTTGAAAGCCCCTGGCAGGTGACACGGGGTATGCCCTGAGGGAGACTTGCCCTGCTGTTCACAATCAGGAGCCTCCAAGCCCCGGAGGGGCTTGGGGGTGGATTTTGAGACTCCACCACCAGGAGTCTAGTAACATCCACACAGAGCAGGACAGGGTCTGTTCATTTTGTGGATCCTGGGCCACTGGTAGGGCCCTGGGCTGGGGATGAGGTGGCCAGAAGAGGGCAGGAGTCCCCACAGGGCTCTGTCAACCCTCCTGGGAGCTCTGGGACCTGGTTTCTTTGCAGCCCATCTCACCCCACCTGGGGAGCAGAGGAGAGGAGAGGGAGGCAGCCAAGCAGGGCTGTTTGGGGGACACCCGTCCCCCATCAAATGTTAGGCTCAGACCCATGGCCCTGTGGACCCTCACATGAAGTCATTAAAAATTCCTAAAGCTGTTCCTGAAAACCATTTATGTGTTTTGAGAACCCACAATGGTAGACGCATCTCAAACCATGGCGTCCTCTATGAGGCCCTGCATCTTACCTGACAGGGAAAAGCTCGCCAGCTCCCCAACTGCATGTTGAGGTTTCAGTTGTCCTCCAAAGTCATGCTGGCAACGTTCACCTGTGCAGTGTTAAGAGCTGGGACCTTGGGAGGGCTCTGTCCACTCACCAGGGCAAAAGGGCCTGAGGCGGTGAGTGCCACCTCTCTCTCACTGTATGATGCCTTCTCCTCCCTCTCAGTCTAACACAATCAGAACTGTGAGCCAATGCATTTCTGTCCCCCACAAATAAACTGGCCTCAGGTATTCTCCTATAGCAGCAGAAAACAGGCCAGAAAACAGGTACCCGGACAGTTCCTTTTATTTTGCCTGTGTCCCTCCACACTTGTCCCGGTAAGGTGAGTGGCTCTGTGGAGAGATGAGCCTGGCTGCTTACCAGCTGCCTCAGTTCTGATGTTCCAGCCTGTGTCAGCCTCCACTCATGTGACAAAGTTCCTGAGATAACCACCTTATTGTTTGGCTCCTGACTTCAGAGCTCTAGTTCATGGGGGCTGTGTCCTGCTGCCTTGGCAACAGTGTGTCGTGGCCGGAACATAATGGAGGAGGCTGGATCACAGTGTGGCAGCCACAAAGCAGAGACACAGGAAGGGGCAGGTCCGTGCCTCACCCCCAGCGACTTCACTTCCTCCCGCCAGGCCCCACCTCGTCATAATGCCACAGGTGAGGTCTAGGCCTGCAGTACACAGGCCTCTGGAAGGCATTCCAGATCCAACTGCAGCGCCCCAAGATTCGTGCATTAGAAACCTGGCCCCCAAATTTATGTTAACAAACAGTACCCAGAGGATGGCGAGGGTTTTGGCGGGGCCTTGGATGCTCCTCTGTGGAGAGAAAGGCAGCCCAGGGAGTACTCTAGTGTTACTGCAGGGGGGTGGGGCCTGGCAGATCCTGCACACGCCAGCCATCAAGAAAGCCTGTTGCTCACCAAGAGACCTTCTCTGCTGGCTCCTGACAGACCTAGCTGGGTGCACGCAGGCCCAATTTGCCATTTTCTGTCAGGGGCTCCACAGCTAAACTCATAGGGGAGGGCGTGGTTACCTGTTGCTGTCGCGGGGACACCATGTTGTCCACCCAGGAGTGTCTGTCCCCTTCCCAGCCACCTCCTTGGTGCCAGGCCCCAGTGTCCTTGTGCTGAAGCAGAGGTCGACTCGCAGGCTCCAGGCACGTGCAGGATTCATTAGCTGGACCTACGATTGGCTGGGCCTCTGCAGCTGATAAGGCAGCACGGCTGGCAGGCCTCATCTTTCACTGGGCCATCTGCGTCCAGTCAGGGAGCTTGTCTTTTGGAATGGCTCCTCCTGGCCAGGGTGGGCTGCACGACCTCCCTGGGGGGGCACCAGGCCCAATTCCCAGTGCAGGGTCAGGGTGGGCCACGAGCACAGCCCTGTCACCCTGAGACCCATGGAAGTGGCTGCACTGTTTGTGTGGCTGACACTGTGTCCTTTTCCATCAGCTCAAGCTGCTGCTGGCTTAGCTCCGTGTTGGCTGGTCTATAAATCTTCAGAACAAGGCTTTTATTTTCTGAATTTGCCATTGCTGTTATCAGCTCTTATCATCTGTTTATGGAGAGGGCGTCACCACCTCATCTGTCCACCAGCCTCCTTGCATGCTTTAATTCCTTCCCTAAGCTCTTACTGGTTGGAGACCCCCACCTGGGCCTGTGGTCTGGCCATGTCTTCTGAGGCTTGAGTCCTGGTGGCCCAGCTGCAGAGACATCTGGGGACATTGTCTGGCCTGGATTACAAAAAGATCTAGCCCACTATGGTACACTACGTGTCTCCAGGATGTCCGCTTGGAGCTGAGTGGCCAGGAGGGCCGGTCCCCTCTCTGGTCAGTTCCTGCCTGCAGTTGGACAGGAGACCCTCTCAGCTGCCCTCAGAATTGCTGCCATAACCTTCTGCATGCAGATACTGAAGCTTGGTTAGGAAGTGACCTCATTCACTTCCCCGCTTGAGATCTGAGATACGTTATCATTGCACTCATTTCACAGATGCAGCCTGTGAGCCTCCTGTTTGGCCCGTGGCTCAGCTGCAGAACCAGGCACTGTCCTCTTCCTGAGGGGCTCCTGCTCCGGCATGGTGACCAGGAGTCTGAGCAGGTAGGGTGGGAACACACAAAGGATCTGTAGTGGGTGGCACCTGAAAAGGTCAGGCCAGCCTGGGTCTTGAAGCATGCATGTGGGCCAAGCCTTCATGTGGGCCGCACAGTCTATACTGCAGGACGGGATGGCTCCTGTGGTTGCACACAGCACCCAGGACTTGTGGAAAGTGAGTCCCAGCTCCTTCCAGAGAGTCTGGGCCAGGAGTTTGTGCTTCCTTCCTGCAGGAGGGCCAGGTGGCCCTCAGAAGTGTGGTGGCAAAGAAGAAAAACCCATGCAGCCAGTGAGACATGGTTCTGCTTCCCAGCCCACTCCTCCAACAACTCGGTCCTGGCTGCCTTGGGTTCCAGCCTAGAATCAGACTCACTGAAGTGGAGGGGCCCGGCCTCCTCTGCAGCAGGACCCTGCCCTTTTAGGGCAGTCTTGGATCACAGCTCAGCTAACCAGATGGGTCCCTGTTAGTGGCCCAGGCTTGGCACTGACACATACAGACTGACTCTGGCCTGACTCTGCCCACATTGACCAGCTCCCCATGCAGTGTGACAGAGAAGCCCACGGGAATCATCACTCCCTTAGCCTGGCTGCCTGGGGAGTGGACTCCCCAGACTATGGGCCCACACACATGAGCACTGCCAGGGAGCCCCAAGTGGCCCTCTCCTCTCTGTGTTCTGAGCTCCCTGGGTGAACTGAAGGTGAGTGCAGTTCATGTCAGAGATGCTCTGGGGACACATGCATACTCAGTGACTCTCGACTGTCACCCTGACATCACAGCACAGACCCAGTGGGAACCTGAGCCCAGGACTCCTAGTCACAGCAGAGCCAGGGCCATGTAACCAGCAGCCAAGCAGGACACAGGCCTAGGAGTCCTGATGCAGAGCCCAAGTCGCTGACCTCTCAGCAGGTGGCAGTAGAGCCCAAGCAGGCTTCTTCTGTTTTGTTTTTTTTTTTAATATATATATTTTTCATTTTAAAGAGAAAAAGAGGGGCAAGGGAGATGGCTCAGTAGAATAAGTGCTTGCCTGGCAAGTGCAGGAGCCTGAGTTCAATCCCTAGTTCTACCAAAAAAAAAAGAGAGAAAAAGGTAAAACAACATTTTAAAACAAGATAATAGGAGGGTAACAATGGTTAATGCATTGCGTATGTTATCTTTAAATTAACTAAGTACAATGTCTAGGCATTTAATTGACCAAACAATATTAGTACAAACCTTTCTTTTCAATGAATTAAGAAATAATTATCTCTAGTTATCCTGTATTGCATATGTTTTGGCTTTTCCCTGCCTTGTTTTCTCCTTCCCTTCCATCCTACTCTCTCTTTCCTTTAGAACGGTCCCCCTCCCCACTTCACAATGGCTATTATACATTTTGGATTTTATTTACTCTTTTAGTTTCTCACAGTAGGGAGATGGTACGATATTTATACACATGAGTCTGGTTTATTTCACTTATGAGTCTGGTCTCCAGTTGCATCCATTTACCTATTAAAAGGTCTCCAGTTTATCTTTATGACCAAGTAATACTCCACTGTATGAAAAGACAACATTTTGTTATCCATTCCTCAGTTGGTGGGCATTTGGGTTATTTCCAAGATCTAGCTACAAATTGTGTTATTATAAACATAGATGCACATATATCATAATAGTATCATGTTTTTAATTCTTCTGAGAAGATACCCAGTAGGGGAATAGCTGAGTCAAATGGGACAACATCCTAGCTTTTTGAAGAGTCTCCACAGATTTCCACAGTGGTTTCATCAGGCTGCACTCCCACCAGCAGTGGAGAAGTGTTCGTTTTTCTCCACAGCCCCTCCAGCATTTGTTACTGATTGATTCATTGATGATAACCATCGTTTCTGGAGTGAAATGGAATCTCAGAGTTGTTTTAATTTGCACCTCTCAAATGACCAGTGATGTTGAATATGTCCATTTGCTGCTTGTATTTCTTCATCAGAGAAACAAATATTCATTTTAAGTGCTCATTTTTCAATTAGATCTTTATATTTGGTATTACTGGTTATTTTTGGTCTTTAAAGATTCTAGATAGTAAAAAAGAACAGCCAGCAAACACTTTTTCCCACATTGTAGTTTGTTTCTTCACTGTGTGGGTGTTTCTCTTGTTGGGCAAAAGCTTTTTAGTAAGATGAGATCCAAGTTGTTGGTTCTTTGTGATAGTTCCTGTATGACTGGGTTTTATTTAGAAAGCTTTTTCCCACACCAATGGCTTCAAGAGTTTTATCAAAAAAACAAGTTTTACCTATTCTATCTTCCAGGAGATTTAGTGTTTTAATGTTTAGATCTTTGACCATTTCAAATTTGTGTAGTCCATGGTGAAAGATATAGGTCCAGTTTTAATCTTTGGCATGGGCAGAGCCAGGTTTTTTAGTGCCACTTATTAAACAGCTATCTTACTTCCAGTGAATGTGGCTGAGTATTCCTGGAGTTGTTTCTGTATCTTCTAATCTGTCCTTTGATCCTTGGGGTTTTGTTTTCCGGTACCACACTTTTTTTTTTTTAAATCACAGTAGCTTTATAGTCTAATTTCAAGTCAGGAATGTCCACTGCCTTGCCTTTGTTGCTCAGAACTGCCTTTGCTATTCTAGGTATCTTCTGATTCCACATGAATTTATGGATTATTTCCTCTAATTCTATGACATATGCTGATGGAATTTTGTTCAGAATTACATTGTGTGTATAACAGTTGTTGGGAGTATGGACATTTTCACCATAATGGTTCTTCCTACCCAAGAGCAAGGGATAACTTTCCATTTTCTCATATCCTATTCAATCTCCTTTTTCAGAGTACTGTAATTTTCAATGTAGAGGTCTTTTACATCATTCTTTAGATTGATTGCTAGATTTTAGGATTGTTTTTTGGTTGCTATTGTGAGAGATGTTGTTTCTCTAATTTTTTTTCTCAGTGAGTTTGTCATTCATGTATAGGAAGGTTGTAGATTTTTGAGTGTTGACTTTGTATCCAGCTATGCTACTGAATTTGATCATTAAATCTGGCAGTTTTTAGCAGAGTTTTTGGGATCTTCAATGTAGAGTGTCATGTCATCTGCAAATAATGGTAATTTAAAGTCTTCCTTTACTATTGTTATTTTTTATTTCTTTTTTTGTTTAATTGCTCTGTCTAGAATTTCCAGGACTATAAGAAGAGTGATTATAGTGGACATCATTGTCTTACTTCTGGTTTTAGAGTGAAAGCTTTCCATTTTTGTCTATTTAGCAAACCTGTTGGTTTGTCAAAATTTTTATCAGAGATAAAGATCATCCTTTTCAATTTTCTGTGTTTTTTTTTTATCATGAATGGGTGCTGTACTTTGTCAACAACTTTTTCTGCCTCTCTTGAGATGATTATAGTTTTTTTTTAACTTAGCTCTGTTAATATGGCATATTAATTTATTGACTTATGTGTGTTGCACCACCCCTAAATCCTTGGGCTGAATCACACATGGTCTTCTTTTTTGTGTGTGTGGAAGGCTCAGATCACTCTAGGGGTGGGGCTGGCTTGGCATGTAGTACTGGGGATCGAACCATGGTCTCTGCATTTGCCTAAGCTTGCCTAAGACCTCTGAGCTATATCTCACCAGCCCCCTACTTGGTCTTGATGTTTAATCTTCTTAATGATGTGCTGCATTCCGTTTGGCAGTACCGTTTGAGGATTTTTACATCTATGTTTATTAGGGAGAGTGGCCTGTAATTCTCTTTCTTAGTTGGATTCTTCTCTGGTTTTGGTCTTAGAATAATACTTGCTTCTAGGAATGAATTGGGAGCAATGCTTCACTTTCAGTTTCATTAAAGAGTTTGAGAAGTTGTGATGTTAGGCCTTGTAAAATTCAGTAGTAAATTCCCCAGGGCTCCAGTTTTTCTGTGTTTTTAGGTTTTTAATTACATCTTGGATTTCATTGATTGATATTGCTTTATTTAGGATTTTTATATCTTCTTGATTCAGCATTGGTAATTCATATGTAGCACTTTCTATGCTATTAGAAGTCAAATTTTCAAAATAGGTTTAGGTGATTGTCTGGATTTCTGTAAGGTCTAGTGTAACTTTATCTTTTCATTCCTAATGGTGTGTATTTGAGTCTATTTTTTTCCTTTGTGATAAGTTTGGTTAAGACTTTGAAAATTTTATTTAATCTTTCAAAGAAACCACTCTTCAGTTCATTGATTCTTTATATTGTTTTCTTGGTCTCCAATGCATTACTTTCTGCCCTGATCTTTATAATTTTCTCCTTTTTATGACTTTTGGCTTAGTATGTTCTTCTTTTTCTAGAAGTTTAAGGTTCACTATTGTGTTGTTTATTTGCACTTAATCTGTTTTCTTAATATGCATTTGTTTTCATTGCTATAAATTTTTCTCTTAGGACTGCTTTGTGTCCCATAAGTTTCAGTCATTTTGTATTGGCATTCTAATTTAATTGTAGAAATTGTCTAATGGTTCCTTTCATTTCATCCATAATCCATTGGTTGTTCTGGAGGGCTTTATACAATTTCCATGTGTTTATGAAGTTCTTGTGGTTTGTTTTGCCATTGATTTCCAATTTCATTGCACAGTGGTTTGATAATATACATGGGATAATTTTAATTCCTTTGCATTTACTTAAATATGTTGTGTGATCTGGTATGTAGTGTGTTTCAGAGAATATCCTGTGTACAGCCAAGAAGAATATGTATTCTAATGTCGTGGAGTGAAACACTATAGACATCTACTAAGTTCATTTGTTCAAAAGTTTAGCTCAGTTCTAGTATTTCATTGTTGATTTCTTTGAAATATTTTTTGTGACAATGGAGTATTGAGATACAATACAATTATATTCATACTTATTTGATTTTTCATGTCTGTTTTTGTTTGTTTGCTTGTTTTGACAGAACTGGGGGCTGAACTCGGGTCCTTGTGCTTGCCAAGGAAGTGTTTATTCTACTGAGCCATAACCCTGGGCCATCATGTTTGTTAATATTTGTTTTATATAGTTGGGTGCACTGGTATTTGTTGCGTATATATTTATGATATTTTCCCTTTGGATTTTTCCTTTTACAAGGAGGTAGTGACCTTCTTTATCTCTTTTAATCAGTCCTGGCTTGAAATTCAGCATGTCTGCAAATAGATTATCTGTATGTGCTTTTTTCTGGGTTCCTGTCCCAATGAGTACTGTTTTCTATCCTTTGATTTTCAGTCTATGAATTTCTTTTTTGAATTAAATGTGGGGTTTTTTTTTGTACTCAGCATATTGATGGATCTTGTTTCTTGATCAGTCTTTGTCTTTTGTTTGGTGAACTGAGACCATTAACATTGATAAATACAACTGATATACATGTATATCGACTTATTCTCTTCATGTTATTTTCTTGTTGTTAGCTCCTCCTCTTTTTCCATTCCTCTGTTTAATTGTTTTTCTTTCCTTGTAGATTCCTTCTGCTTGAGTTTATGGACTTATAGCCCTTGTTGTCTTTTTCTACAATGTCCTTCAAAATACCATAGAGTGCTGGTTTGGTGGTCATAAATTGTCTCAAATATTTTTTGTCATTGAAGTATCTTATTTCTCTATCAGTTTTGAAACATAGTTTTTTGGAGTACATTAATGTGGGTTGAAATTTTCTACCTTTAGAATTTGAAATATTTTACACTAAGCTCTCCTTGACTTGAGGGTTTGTGCTGAGAAGTCAGCTGTGACTCTGATGGGCTTTTGTTTCTTTTCCCTAACAACTTTTAAGATTCTACTCTTGTGTTGAATTTCTAGAATCTTGACAATTATATTTTTGGCTGTAGATTTTTTTTTGTGGGAGGGGATCATGGCTAATTGGAGTTCTATCTGCTTACTTAGCTGTGTGACAAATTCTTTTTTCTCTACCTAGAAAGCTTTCTGCCATGATGTGTCTGAACAGTTTTCTTTATATCATTTGTGCCATCTTCTGCTTTTCCATGGACTACTATCAGTGTTATTTTTCTTTGCCTCATCTAGCAGCTGCTGGATTGATTTCTCATCATCCCTTGTTATTTTTTTATTACATGTTTAGTACAAGGTCCCACTATGCAGCTCATACTCATACTGATCCTTCTGTTTCAGCTCCCACCAGCATGCACCACCATGTCTAGACTCGGTAGCCAACTCTGTGTGCCTGGGGACGGGGCTCGTGCAGCAGGTGGTGCCAGGAATCAAACCCCAGTCCCTGCCTTTGCCTGAGCAGGCTCTTAGTCGGCTGAGCTGTCTTGCCAGCCATCCCTTGCTGTTTTAAGGAATCTTTCCTTTTATGATCACTAAATGCAAGCCCATCTTCTATATCTGGGATCCTGTCCTCACACTGGCTTAATCTGCTATGGACACTTTCAGTGGAGTTTTTATTCTCTTGGATGTGTTTTGAATCTGGGTATGGATTTCATGTCTTTCCTATGCATTGATAGCATCCCCATATTTTTCTTAAGTTCCTTCATTTTTTCTCTGTCTGTATTTGTTCTAGAATTACTGGCAGGTTTTCATTGTATTACCACCCCTGCAATTATCTGAGAAATTATTTCGGACCTAATTTTTTTTTTCTCGAGCTTCATTAAATTGCTTTGTTATTACCATTTCAGAGAGGCCAGATGGGTGGCTTTCAGATTGTCCCAACTTCTTGTCCCATGGGTTTGCCTTTGGTGAACTGGGTGTCTGGGTTGCATCTTGCTTAAGTGTCATCTTATTTTCATTTCTTTTTTTTTTAGCTTAATTCCTGGGGGTAATGTTTTTAAATTTCCTACAGTGATTTTACTTCATTGCTAATATTTAGAACCCTTGGGAAATGACTACTTTTCTGAGTTATCTTCCAGGGATAGCTGGGTTTTGAATCTATTACAAGATCCTACCTCTTCAATATGTTTGGAATGAGAAGTTGCTGCCTGTTTGCCCAGCCCATGGTTCTTTGGCCCTATTCACAGTATTTTCTGCGACCCTTAGACAATTTCAGTCTTAAAATACCAGGAAGTATAGATGTTTAGAATAATTATGTCACTTTTGGCTAAAGTGGTACCATCAGTGACAACAGCAGCAATAACCAAAGCCTAGAAAATGATAAACTGATGTGTTTATTTACCACCTTGAGACATATGAACTATATTTGTAGTTATATAACAAAATCTAAAACAGATTAGAAAATTGTAAAAATTATATGGAGTATATAAATCCATCAGAGGTTAAAATTTAAAAGAGGGTTGGAAAAATACAGAGATAGAAGAGGATGGCTGGAAGACAATGGGGTCATGCTAACTCTGCGAAACTGGTGAAGAAGCTGAAGGGAAAGAGAAAAAGAAGACAGAATAGAAAGACAACAAAGAGGCTAGAAATCACTTTCACACTTATATCAAAAAAAAGATCAGGGTAGTGGAAATAGCTCAGTGATCTAAGCACCTGCCAAGGTAAGCTCAATGATCTAGATTTGATCTCTTATACCACATGCCATGCTAGCCCCGCCCCAGGCATGTTGAGCCAGACACTAAGAGTGGACGTAGTGACAATATGTCTATAATCCCAGCACTGGGGAGGCTGAAAACAAGAGGATCACTATGAGTCAGAGCTGCATAGTGAGACCTTGTATCAATACATAAAATTTTAAAAAAGAAAAAAAATATATCAAACAATGAAGGAGAAAAGAACAAAATCAAACAAACAAAAAAACAGATTCAACCCAGGCCATATGTATGAGAGATACCACTGGGTCCTGATTCAACCCAGAGCCCAGGCTCAGCATGTAAGTGAGACTGCCTGGGGCCTCTTGGATCCTCATTTGACCCAGAGCCCAAGCCCAGCATGGAACCCTGCAGCATAACTTCCTGCCAAGAGGCTACAGGCAAGACCCACCCAGCTGATTCAGGAGCAGAACATCTTGCCAGAGTGGCACAGTGGGTTTAACTCCAAGGCTGCAGCAGGAAGAAGTGGAGCACAGCAACCAGACCCACACCACACCCACTTGGATGAATTTGAGCTGAACACAAGGAAAGGGTCATCTGGTCCCTCTCCAAGATGGCTCCTGGCCAATCACTGTCTTTTTTGCACAGCTAAGCCCCCAGCACTCATGCCAGCTAGGGCAGTCCTTCATGCCCACTGCTGTGTCTCCCTATGGAGACCTCAAGAATCACCAACAGTCACTGTTTCTGCTGGTTTGAATTACACCTCTTGAGCAGTAAATCCCATCTCAGGTAGAAGGTGCCACCAGCTATCTTCTTCACTTCACTCCTTCATTCCCTTCATGGGCTTTAATTTGCACCTTAGATGCTTTCTGGGTCCAGGGGACCAACTTCCTTTCCGCTTGTCATACTCACATTGCTATTTTCCAGCATCTGGATGAAAACACTTAGAAAGACTTGTTCTCTGCTGCTTACCTCTCCACCATCTTGGTCGCTTCCTCCAAGCTGGCTTCTTTCCCATCCTCCAAAAGCTACAGCCAGCAGGTTCTCCATGAATCCTGACGCTCATTGGGACTCAAATTGCTCAAGGAAGTGCCATGCTAAAGAACATAGAGGCTGCAGCTGCCTCAATCACCCAGAGGGGACCAGAGCTCACAGTTGTGGCAACCCATGTCACCCTGGAAGCTGGCTGCCTCAGGCCAGCTCCAAGCAGGCAAGACCCACAACTGATGAGATGACTGGCAAAATTTAATGGCCTCAAAATAAGTGCATGTAAGTAGGGCACTGGATCTGTGTGAAGGCTCTAAAACTGGCTTTTAACACAGGGACTGTTTTCACCCTTTCCTTGTGTTCAGTTTGGTCTTGAGGTAACTACTTTTGAAAATCTTACCTAGTACCTGGATCTATTTTGTACATTTGCCCTTTTTTTAATCAGGGGTGGTCCAGGCTGGGAAGACAGGGAGTGGGTAAGGTCCCACACTCTATTGTGTAGTGTATTTATGCTGAGCATGTGGAGAAAACACAGGTTTCAGAGCTAGGCCGTCCTGGTCTGCATTCAGCTCTGACACACACAAGTCAGCCTCACAACATCACCTGGATCCTATAAATCTCCTTCTCTCATTTCCCAAGCCCATATCATAATGGTATCAGCCTAGATTCTCTGGGCCCTGTGAGCACCCAGAAGCCACACTTGATTTGAACAGGATGGCATGCTAGGTGGACTCGATTGTGTCAATGTCATTGGCTTGGGGTCTACCTGGGTGATCAGTGAAGCCACTGCTAGGTGGCCATGGGTTGTCATAGAGGTGTGGTCTTGGGGACTACTGAAGTTGCTGGCCCTTTCCTGTCCGATGCAGTCCTCTGCTCTGCTTCCCAACCTCCATGAGCTGAGCAACTATGCTCCACCAGGCCCTTCTGCCATGATGCTGTGCCTTTGAGCCAGCATCTCTGGCTCTGAATCTCTGAAATCACAAGCCAGATAAGCACATCCTTCTCTAGACAGGGAGAGATTGGGTCTCAGCAGTGGGAAAGTGAGCTGCACAAGTGGTACATCCATGCCATATGAAACAGTAATAGCTGAGTAACCATTAAGATATGAGGAGAAGTTTATTTTTTCATTTTAAAAAAAATTATTCATTTTAATGAGAAAAAATAAAATAGCAATGAAACAGGTTAGTAGGACATTTACAATAATTAATATATTGCATTGTTGTCTTTGTAGTAGTTATTCAGAAGACAAGATGTAGGCATATCTTGTCTAAACAATATTAGTACAAACTTTTATTCTCAGTGAACTAACAGAAAGTAGCTGTATATCTAGCCTAAATCTCTTGTGTATACATATATATATATATATATATATATATATATATATATATTGTTTCCCTTTTTTTAATAAAACAACTGTCCTTTATTTAAACTTTTGTGCAGTTAGTGACGCATGACACTAGATGGCTGGGGAGCAGATAGCTAACCTTAATCAGACAGAATGTTCATCTCAGGAGTGAAGGTAGTTTATTTGCTTTAGGCACCTACGTATATTTGACCAATTTCCTAGCTTCCATGGCTCCCAACACATCTCCCCCTGCCCTTTTTTTCAGAGAAGGGTATTCCACTGCAATTAGAGAAGCTGTATTTGGAGAAGTCTTTAGAAGACCTTTTCATACTTCAAATGAATCTAAAGATTGTAGATACTTGAATTCAGCAAAATAACTCAATATAGTCCAATGGTCCATAATAGTAGTGAGTTATCAGCACAACTGGCAAAAGTCTGAAGCTGTTGACTTAAGTTTTTTACAGCTCAGCATATTAATATAGCTTTATTTTATACCTCATGGTTGTACTTTTCTGCTTGATGTAAGACCAAGTTAAAGTAAGAACTATGTAACTAAAAAGGTAACGTTTGTATCTGATAAGGTCAGTCAAATCCCCTCAGGATTTACCCTGAAACCATGTACAGCACCTCATAGATCTTTGTCAGTGTCAACCATGTGGATGAGTCATGGCCATTGCTTGACTAATTTTCTCTCTATGAAATCCTGAGAGAATGTTTTCTCTCCATGTGACTCTCCTTAGGTACACTATACATCGTTGATCACTTTCTTCTGTGGCTCCATAATCTCCTTGATCAGGAAATTTGGGGCACCACTGAATTATAGGATGTCCCAGCACAGGTTCTCTTATGTCCTGAGTCTTCACTGACCTTGAAGGCTAGGGCCAAAATATTGGGTATCCTTATAGTCCCTCTATTTGTCTAATTTTTAGTTTGCAAACGTTAGTTGTTAAACATCCAGAAGCATAATATTATTACCCTTTAACAGAGGCTGTTGAGCTTAACATCACTATTTGTCTGAACATCAAAAACCTTAGACATAACAAGGGAACTGCTATTTTCCAGCAACCATGGATATTCTAAAACTTAAATGTCTATTGAATGTGAAAAAACAATTAACATTTTTTACACAGAAATTTATAAATCAAACTATATACAACATTGTAGCAGGACAATCCTATGACATTTTTTCTTGTCTCATTTTCTTTTATTACTGGTTAAAAAAAAATTACTTTAAAGAGAGCATAGCATTAATTGGTAGGACATCAGAAGCAGTATGCTTTTAGAAGACCAAAATGACAGGAATTTTAAGCATGGTTTTAGTGCTACACATTGTTGTCCTCGTGTAGTTGCTTAATTCACAAATATCAGCTTTTAGAGTTAGTCAGGGTAAGAATTCTACCCATTAACTGCTGTTTTCAAAAACCCGATGGAGATTCTTAGGGCCTTTGCCTTAATTAAATTATTTAAATAAATGTATGATTTTTGCCCCTGCCATATTTCTGAAAATTTCTCCTTTCTCTATGTTGTTTAACCCTTGAGTTTTCACTTGCTATTTAACTGTGTATGCCTTTCAATTTTTATTTCTACTTTTGAGTTCTTACACTAGGGAGACAATATGATATTTACACATGTGGGTCTGGTTTATTTCACATATCTTCAAGTTGTATCCACTTATATATGAAGTCTTCGAGTTTATTTTTCTTTACAGCTGAGTAATACTCCATTGTATAAAAACATCACATCTTTTTGCATCCATTCCTCAGGTGACGGGCATTTTGGTGGTTTCCAAGATTTTTTTGTGGTGTCAGGGATTGAACTCAGGACCTTGCACTTGCCAGGCAAGCACTTATTCCACTTATCTATCTCCTAGCCCCTCCAAGATTTGGCTATCACAAATTATGCTACTATAAACATAGGTGCACATGTATCACTATGATACGACGTTTTCAATTCTTCTGAGAAAATTCCCAGTAGGGGGATATCTGGATTGAACAGGATTTCCAGTCCTAGTTTTTTAAAGTCTCCATACTGATTTCCATAATGGTTGTCTACATTACCACCAGCAATGCAGAAAGGTTCCTTTTTCCCTGCAGCCTCTCCAACATTTGTTGTTAGTTGATTTCTTTATGATAGCCACTTCTTTCTAGAGTGAGATGGTATCTCAATGTTTCAATTTGCATTTCATGGATGGCTCGTGATGTGGAGCATTTTTTTTTATGTATTTATTAGCTTCCAGAATTTCTTTCTTTGAGAAGTGTATATTCATCTCAGATGCCCATTTTTGGACTGGGTCTTTAAATTTTGGGACCATAATGTTTTTTAGTTCTTTATAAATTCTAGACAGAAGACCTTGGTCTGAGTGCTTATTAGTTAAGATTTTTTTCCAAATTTGTGGGTTGTCTTTTCACTCTGTTGGTATTTTCTTTGGACATGCAAAAACTTTTCGATAAGAGGAGGTTAATTCTTTCAAGATTTTCCATTGCAGTTTTGTTCATGAACTGTCTGCCTACCCCTATGTCTTCAAGATTTCCACCTACTTTCTCTTCCAGGAGATTTAGTGTTTCTTTTTTTTTTTTTTTTTTCTTCTGGAACCAGTGATTGAACTCATGCCCTGGCACTTGCCAGGCAACTGCTTATTCTACTGAGCTATCTCCTCAGCCCCAAGTGTTTCTGTTTTTGTGTTTAGGTCTTTAATCCACTTTGATATTAGTTTAGTGCATGGTGGTAGACTTGGTCAAGTTTTAGTTTTTGGCATGTGGAGAGCCAGTTTTTCCAGCACCATTTGTTAAAGAGGCTATCTTTCTTCCAGTAAGCATGTTTGGCCCCTTCGTCGAAGATCAGGTGGTCGAGTGTGTTTGCAGAGGCCTCTGCATCTTCTAATCTATTCCATTGATCCTCAGGTCTATTTTGTTGCCAATACCGTGCTGATTTTATCACAGTGGCTTTGTAGTATAATTTCAAGCCAGGAATTGTAATGCCTCCTTCCTTGTCATTTTGCCCGGGATTGCCTTTGCTATTCTAGGTCTTTTCTGTTTCCAAATAAATTTTAGAAATGATTTCTCTAGGTCTAAGAGGTACGCTGGTGGTAGTTTTACAGGTATTGCATTAAATCTGTACAACAATTTTGGGAATATGGGCATCTTCACAATGTTGGTTCTTCCTATCCAGGAGCAGATAATATGTTTCCTTTTTCTGAAATCCTTTACAGATCTCTTTTTTCAGAGTACTATAATTTTCTATTTTCCTTTTTTTTTTTTTTTTGGTGGAACCAGGGATTGAACTCAGGCCATTGTGCTTGCCAGGGAAGCACTTATTCCACTGAGCCATCTCCCCACCCCCAGAGTACTATAATTTTCATTGAATAGATATTTGACTTCTTTAGTTAGATTAATTCCTAAGTATTTCATTTTCTGCAGTGCTATTATACAAAGTATTGTTTCTCTAATTTCCCTCTCAGTGTGTTTGTTATCTGTATAGAGGAATGCTATTGACTTTTGGACATTGACAAATGCCTACATTTGTAGCCTGCTATGCTACTGAATTTGTATATTCATTCTAGTAGCTTCTTGGTCAAGTTTTTTGGGTCTTCCAAGTAGAGTACCATGTAATCTGCAATTAGTGTTAGTTTCATTTCTTCTTTAGCTATTCTTATTCCTTTTATTTTTCTCTCTTGTTTAATGGCTGTAGCTAATGATTCTACAACTATGTTGCATAGGAATGGTGATAGAGGACATCCTTCTTTGTACCTGATCTGAGAGTAAAATATTTTAGTTTTTCCCCATTTTGAATTATGTTAGCCATTGGATTTTCATAGTTGGCTTTTATCAATTGTGGTAGAAGCCATCTATTCTAATTTTCTGTACGACTTTGAACATGAATGAGTCTTGGACTTTGTCAAAAGCCTTTTCTACATCAGTTGAGGTGATCAGTTTTAGGATTTGGTTCTATTGATATAATGTATTACATTTATAGATTTACATATGTTGAACTATCCTTGCATCCCTGGGATGAATACTACCTGGTCATGTTGTATAATCTTGATAATTTGCTATATTCCATTTTCTAGGATTCTATTGAAGATTTTTGCCTCTATGTTCATTAGTGTGATTGGCCTGTAGTTCTCTTTCTTAGTTGCATCTTTGTCTGGCTTTGGTATCAGTATAATACTTGCCTTCAGGAACAATTTTTGGAGAAATGTTTCTTTTTCAATTTCATTGAAGAGTTTGAGGAGTATAGGGATTACATCTTCTGCAAATTTCTTGTAGAATTCAGCTGTGAATCCATCTGGATTTTTCTTTGTCTGTATGATTTTTATTACATTTTGAATTTCATTGCTGTTATTGGGTTATTGAGAGTTATTTTATTTTCTTGATTCAGTTTTGATAATTTATATCAAATTAGGACTCTGTCCATTTCTTCTGTGTCTTTGAGTCTGTGAAGGTAAAGATTCTCAAAGAAGGTCTTGATGATCTTCTGAATTTCCACAGGGTCTGTGGTAGTTTTACCCTTCTCATTGCTTAATGCTTTTCTTTCCTCTTTTTGATGAGGTTAGCTAGGGGCTTATCAACTATTTAATCTTTTAAAGAGCAACCTTTTTGATTCATTAAACTTTGTATTGTTTTGTCTTGATTGTATTAATTTCTGCTCTAATCTTTATAATTTCTTCCTGTCTTTGGGCTTTGGGTTTGGTTTGCTCTTCTTTTTCTAGACGTTTGAGGTGCAGCATTAAGGTATTTATGTGTTCCCATTCTGTTTTCCTAATGTGTGAGTACACAGCTATAAATTTCCCTCTAAGAACTGCTTTCATTGCATCCCATAAATTCCAATAAGTTGTGTTTGGATTTTCATTGAATTGTAGATAGTATTTATTATTTTTGCTAAAACCAGAGATTGAACTCAGGCCCTTCCACTTGCCAGGAAAGTGCTTATTCTACTGAGCCATCCCCCTGGTCCCATTATTTAGCTTCTTGTTTAATTTATCTGTAAAACATTGGTTGCTGAGAAAGGTGTTATTTAATTTCCATGTACTTATGTGATTTTGTGGTTTCTTTTGTTATTTATTTCCAGTTTTGTTGCACTGTGGTCAGATAATACGCATGGAATAATTTCTGTTTTCTTCCATAGGATTAAGCATGACCTATGGAGCAGTATGTGGTCTATTTTAGAAAATATCCTATGTGCAGCTGAAAAAAAATGCATAGTCAGAGGTGATTGGGTGGAACACTCTGTCCACTAAGCCCATTTGTTCCAAGTTCTGGTTCAGTTCTGCTTGTTCTTTGCTAATTTTATCTGCTTGACCTATCTTTTTTGGAAAAGGGGTGTTAAGGTCTCCTGTTAAGATTGTGTTATTGGATATTAGATTTTTCGTGTCTGTTAATATTGGTCTTATATTGTTGGGTGCTCCCATGTTTGCTGTGTACATATTTATGAGTGCTACCTCTTCCTCTTGTATTTCTCCCTTAACCAGTATGTAGTGGTCTTTATTTCATTTGATCGTTCTTGGTTTGAAGTGGAGACTATCTGTGAACAGGATTGCCACCCCTACTTTTTTCTGAAGTGCTGGGTCATGTAGTGTTGTTTTCCATCCTTTGATTTTCAGCCTGTGAATTTCTTTATGAGTTAAGTATGTTCCTTGTGTACAGCATATTATTGGATTTTTCCTTCCTAATCCACTGTGCCAGGCTATTTCTTTTCATTGGTGAACTAAGTCCATTTACATTGATGGTTGTATTTGAGATGTATTGATTTGTGATTTATATGTTATTTACCTGATGTTATTTATCCCTTTTTGTCCTGTGGTTTGTTTGCCCTATGTGGTGGGTTCTTTCCATTCTCATTTGTGAAGTTGTGGCCATTTTAGTCCCTCTGTAGTATATCTTTTAGTAATCTGTGTAAGGTTGGCCTTGTCAACATGAAATTTTTTTAGTTGTTGGTCATGGAAGTATTTCACTTCCCCATCAAAGTTCAAAGAAAGTTTTGCAGGGTATAGCAGCCTGGCTGGAATTTGTTTTCTTGCAAGACTTGTATTACTTTGTTCCATGCTCTTCTTGCCTTGATGGTTTGTGAAGAGAAATCTACCATTATTCTGATGGGTTTTCTTTCAAATGTGATCTGTTTCTTTTCTTTAGCAGCTTTTAGTATACTGTTCCTGTGCTGAATTTCTGATTATGATATATATGTTTGGGTGTGTTTTTAATTGGGTTGCTGTTATTTGGAGTTATATATGCTTTGGTTGCCTGAATATCAGATTGTTGCCCTATATTTGGGGAGTCTTCTATTACTTCTGCCCAAATTCTTTTTATATCATTTGTATTGACTTTTTCTTTCTCATTGATGCCTGTTAGTCTCAATGTTATTTATCTTTGCATCGTGTTGCTGATGTTGAAATATCTTTTCCTGCATCCTAGTTATTTTTAAGAGATCTTTTTTGCCCTTTCACCAGCTGCAATGGTATTTTCAAGGTCTGAGTCTCTATCTTCACTTTCATTCAAATGGCTTTGCCAGCCTGTGATTGAGGTTTTAATTTCCTGTGTATCTCTTTTAATCTGCTTCATGTGTGCTATTTCTTTCCTATATTGCTCATTCAAAGATTTCTTCATTTTTCTATTTTCCTCTATTTTTTATCAGTGTCTTCTTTAAAAGAACTTAGTAATTCTTTCATTATAGTTATCATTTATCTTTTTTTTTACTTCAGAGATCATCTCTGATCTGATTTCCTCTGTACATGTTATGGCTTGTGACTAGTTGTGCCCCCAACGCCTCATGTAAGTTACAGGGCAGACGTGGCTGGGGTTGCAATGAGTGGCTTAAGGGACAGGGCCAGAGGACCAGGGCAGGGCCTGAGTGGTGGGGCCCAAGAAGTGCGAACTGTTAAACTGTCTAGGCTGAGCTTTCTCAGAAGTGTAGAGAGGGTCATCCTGGACATGGCAGCATCCCAGCCTCTCTTCCAGTGTCCTGAAACCTCCAATAACTGTAAACTAAATAAACCTTTCCTTCTCTGATATGAGTATTGGGTATTTGTCCCAGCAATGAGAGAATAACTAATACAGTAAGTTTCTGCAGCTGTTTCTTTAGTTCAGACAACTATTATTTCAGGAGATTTCAGGTGTGTGATTTCCAATTTCTTCTGTGCTAGTGTCTCCTGCGTTTGTTCTGGATGAGCTCATAGCCTAAGAATGCAGTTTGGTCCTTCTCTTTGTTAGTTTATATAGCACTGTCCTCTGACTTTTGTTGTAGAGCTTTGGTGCAGTTATAGCACCTACCAATATTCTTACCCAAGAGAGATTATGTGGTCAGGTCAAAACAGTAGTTTTGTATTTATAGAACTACAATTAGGAACGCTAATAATGGGTAGTGGTACTTAGCAGTTGACAAACTTTTACAAGTAATGGATTTGTATTTTAGAACATAAGAGCAAACATTATGTCTGTGTAGCTAAGTAGATATTAAATTAGGAATTTGTATTTAAATTAGCTTCCTTAACTTCTGTCTGATCACCTCCCCTTCATGTACATTGGGTCTTTCAGGCAGACTAATTCACCCCAGTTACCTGTTGTACCCTCTCTCAATCAAGAGAGAGAAGATGCTCTCATAGATCAGGGACTAGTAAAGTGTCTTAGTTTACCGGGTCTGGATCTACCAAATTTGAACTCCTCCAGATGTGCCTGGCTTGGGTCTGGCTGGAAAGGGATCTGGAGAGGGTGCGAGAAAGGTCTCACACACACTCCAGGCCTGGACTCTGGCTGGGAAGGGCAAGATATGAGGAGAACTGTAAAGGCCAAGAGAAAGTTCCCAAGGAAAGGCAGATGCGAATGGCAAGGTCTCTCTTGGGCACGGTCTGGATTGGGTTGGGAAGGCAGAGCTGCAGCTTATCCATGTGGAGAAGCTTGCTGGTTGCCCAGACCCCAGGTGGGCCATGGGTGCCTGGCAGAGGATGCAGGCACAAGTGAACCCGGGGTGGCTGCCGAGGGCTGAGGGTGTGGAGAACCTGTGTTCTGGTGATGCTGGGGTGAGGAGGACCGCTAACCCAGGATGGCTGGTAGGTAAGGGGGTCAGTGTCGTGGAGTGCTCTGGCCCAGCGTCAGGCAAGGGGACAGAGCTATCCAGGAAACTGTGCGGGGAGGAGTGGGGGTGGGCAGGTGCCCTGTCTGACCCCCACACAGCCTAGGGTGCAGCCCCTGGCTTGGAGGGCTTCCTCCGGCAGAGTTTCTCCTGCGCCCTCTCCTGGCAAGCTTGTCCTTACACTAGCTGTCAGAGCGCAGCTAGGTGCTGTCTTCAGCAAAGCAGGGAGAGGATGAGAACAGTGGGTCCGCCATTGATCTTTGACTGTGAGTGCCTGGGATGGATCAGAAGGGCCACATGTGGCATGGGGCACAGCCTGCCCTGGTCCAGACATGGAATCAGCTTTCTACATTCGTATCCCAGAGCTCAAGGAAGGGACAGCCAGGCCTTGCCCTGCGGTGGTAGCAAATCCCACATCAGGTGAGAGATGGAGCCAGACCTGGGGACAACCACCTCCCTGCCTGCATTCCCACCGCCTCCTCACCCTCAGGCACTGCTCCTAATGGTTCAACCCCACCTCTTTCACTGGGTCCCCGAATCTTGACATCAGCTAAGGAGAGCCTTTCGAGGCTGCCTATGCAGGGCCGTTTTTCAGATGGAGCCCAGTGAGGCGAAGGGGCCCATCCATGGTCCCCCACCTCCTGGTGGCCAGAGCACAGGTGGCCAGTGCCTCCCTCAGTCTGCAGAGGCTAGGAGCAGCAAGTGCATGTTTTGTACCCAGAGATCAAGTTTCTGAGGGTGAGGAAGCACATGTGTCCTTCCAGGCCGGCAGTGGGAAGCAAGTCACTGTCGCTGCAGGAGGATGGCTCAGTGCCCAAGTCCTCATCAGGAGAGGCAGGGACAGGCAGAGGATAGGACTGGGAGACAGGAACAGTGACCAAGGTATGCTCAGGATGCTATCTCTGCCCATAGCCAGGTGTGGCCTGAGCCCCGGAGAGACAGGGACTTGGGGATGGACAGTGAGGCAGAAAAAGAATGGCTTCTGTGGACCTAAGTCGCCTGGCTGTGGGACACAAAACAAACTGCAAAGGCAGAGCAGTCAGCCTCGGAGCCACTGTGCCACGGACATGCTGCCAGCCCCACTTCCCCAGGGACTCATGCTCTCACCTCTGGCTCCCACGTGCTTGCAGCTACTTGTGCTGTTGGGGACACAGAGGCCCTGGACAGTGGGGAGCCCCTGGGCCCTGGGCAGCAGGTGGGTGCACACCTACAGTCTTAAGTGAGGAGTCTGAGGCAGGAGGACCCAGCATTCAAGGCCAGCCTGGGCTCATGGCAAAATCCTGTCTTGGAAAATCCTCAGTAGCTGCTTTGTGGGCAAGTGCCAGCTCCCAGGATATATGCAGTCAGTGTGTGCTGCAGACGGGAGCTGAGGAAAATTGCAAGGGGTATCTCAGTTACTCTTCTGCTGGAACAAAATACCCAGCACCAGAAATTGAGGAGAGAAAACTTTACTTAGCTCATAGTAAGTAGAGGTTTCAGTACATACTTGGCTGGCTCCATCACAGAGCAGCCCAGGGCAGTGGGCAGCCGTTCATGGTAGCAGAACACAGCAAAAGGGAAAGGGAAAGGCAGCAGCTGTAGTGGATAGCAAGCCTCTCCTGCTTCTTCATACTGTACACAGATTACGCAGTTGTAGCACTTACACTCGTAATCCCAGCACTGGATCAGGAATTAAATACAAACTCTAGAAGCCGCCCCAATGACTGCATGAGGCTTTGGGAGGATGACTAGACATAGACCATAACACGTATATTCACAAGTGCTGAAAATGGGAAGCAATCAGAGTGTCAGTCACCGGGAGGATGCATACATTAGCAGGTTGTGGTGTGTTCACACGCTGGAGTATGATACAACAAGAAGAATGAGCAGCTGACAAACACAACTTGGAAAATCTCAAGAGAAGTTGGGATGGAAGAGGCCAAGCACAGAGCACAAAACCTTCCATGTGAAGCTCGAGAAAGGTGCTGCTCTGTGGTGATAGGAGCCACAAAAAGTTGTTGTCGTGGCACACACCCATAGTCTCAGCCACTCAGGAGGCTGAGGCAAGAAGATATCAACTTCAAGGCCAGCCTGGGCAACTTAGAGATTTCATTTCAGAATCAAAAATAAAAAGGGCTATAGATATAGCTTATCACTCCCTAGGTTCAATCTCCAGTACAGGAGAAGGGAGGAAGGGAGGGAGGGAGTGGGCAGGGAGGAGGGAAGGAAGGGAGAAGGGGAGGGAGGAGCGAAGAGAGGAAGGGGAGGGAGGGAGAAGGGAGGAGAGAGGGAGAGAGAGAGGGAGGGAGGGAAGAGGGAGGGAGGGAGGGAGGAAGGAAGGAAGGAAGGAAGGAAGGAAGGAAGGAAGGAAGGAAGGAAGGAAGGAAGGAAGGAAACCAGAGTCCCCATGCCTGTGCAGGAGCTGACAGGATGGAGTGGTGCTTTCTTACATAAGGTCCAGGATTTGGCTTTGTGGGTGCGAGTGTTCATCAAGCCCTTAGATTATATGC
>PVKA01028154.1:0-29702 GCA_004027165.1 Ctenomys sociabilis
TTTTTTTTTTTTTTTTTTTTTTTTTTTTGTACTGGGGCTCAAACTCAGGACCTTGTTCTTGTTAGGCAGTTGGTAAGCCACTGAGCTATCTCCCTAGTCTTCACTAATCTTTTCTTCTGTTAATCCCATACAATTTTTATTTCAGTATGCCATATATTCTACGATTTGTAGTTTGATAGAAATGTGTTATATGGCAGGTTCATTTTTTTTTTTTTTTTGCAGAACGAGGGATTGAACTCAGGCTCTTGTGCTTGCCAAGCAAGCACTTATTAACTGAGCCATCTCCCTGGCCCCTATATGGCAGGTTCAAGTACTGTTTACATTTGTTGTTGAAATACAGGCTTACAATTCTATAACTTGTTAACAAGGGTACACAGAACTACTCTATGTCAAATTAACTTGAGGTGAATAATTTTTTTTTTAAATGCATGTATTTGGTATAGGGTCTCACTACACAGCTTATTCTCGTAGTGATCCTCCTGTGTTCAGCCTCCCCAGCACTGGGATTACAAGCATGCACTACCACACTTGGTGGGGCCGGTGTGGCACGCGGTACTGGAGATCAAACCCAAGTTCCTGTGCTTGCCTAAGCAGGTGCTTAGACCCCTGAGCTATCTTGCCGACTCTTAACTTGAATGACCCTCAGCTTCCACATTAATTTTTAGTTTCTCTGCTAGACCTACATGTGCAGTTTTGCATAATTGTTTTCTGCTGTCACAGTTTACATTAGTAGTTATATAATACTTATTTTATGAGATGCCAGATTGCTTTGTCTTTTTAGACTACATAGACTGGTTTAGAAAACACAACTCTTATCTGATGCTAGGCTGCTGGTGGGGACTTGGCTATTCTGCAAAGTGCTGACAGAGAAGGCTCTGCATGCCTGCTGCTGCACATGTGCCATAGGTTTGGCACCACTGACAATATTTTATCTGTATTTGTGTGATATCATTATCTTGCTGTAAAAAAGCTTGTTTTTTTTTTTTTTTTTTTTTTTTTTTTTTTTTCTTTCTTTTTCATCATTACTGTTTGGTAATCAGGCTGGATTTCTCACTGAAGCAGATCTTATTTAAAATTCCAGTGCCAATTGAGGTTGGCCACACATTACATTTGTGTGGTCTTCTGATGTATATTAGTGTTAATTCAAAAATGTTTGGAGCCTAAGAGTGGGTAATGTCTGTCAGCCAAGTTACTTGTATGCAATACTCAGTACCATTTTTTTCTCCTTCTTTTGTTTTTCCATCCCAGCTGGTGTTACCCACTGAGGAAGAGGTACCCATGGTCAGCTCTTTCTGCAGATACTGATGCTTGGTGAACAGCTGGTCACAGGATTTGGAAGACACAGTATCCATCCTCCCAGATTTGATCTCTTTTCATAAGGATTTTCTCTATTTCTATGTCTTTTTAAAAAAGAACTTTTTGGAAACCATTTTGGATTACAACTGTTCTCATCTATGCAAAGAAAGGAAGGCTGTCCTGGGATTTTATGAAGGTAGGTTTTCTTTCTTTTGCAAAGTCACATCACTTAGGCACTCAGAGCAGTACAAAATAATGATGTAAACATGACACTTTTCCAGTCTAGAATTCAGTTCTTTTTCATGCATTTTCCTCCTCTCAGTTTGGGAAGTTTATATTTGTAATCCCATGGAAAGGTTGTTGGAGTTCTACCAAGTTAATTCCAATCTACCACTTCCACTGTGACACATGGTAAGAATAATGACACTAAGGCATATTTGTAGTGTGGGGAACCAAGGGGGTCCTAAGTCCAGCTAAATGGTAGATAACTAGATCAAAGGCCTCAGCCCAGGACTGATCCTAGGTTTTATTAATCCATGAAGAGGGGAGGGGCTGGGAATAAGTGACTGAGAATGGCAGGAAGTACTTGAGCCATTGAGTTGGGCAAGGGGTAGGAGGCCTGAACACCTCTGCAATATGCAGGGAGAGATACAGAAAATTAATCTGCATAATACAATTCCAAGCAGTATCTCATATGTTGGGGTTTATGCTTCAGTTCTGCCCTGAGATGTTAGGGCTTCTTTTTGAGGTGCCATCCTGACCAACATGGTAGAGTATGGTTCTCTCTCCCTTTTTGGGAGCTGTGGGGTGGGGCCACACTGACCTATAGCCAGACTTTAAAAACTACACATCAGCACTTACTAGACCAATTTGTATTGCCTGAAGCAAATTGAGGATATAAAGAAAAATCCTAGCTAGCTGAGAAATAGGGCCAGGTTTAGCTAAAATAGAGATAATTGCTCTTCTTTCAAGGAGAGTTGTCCAAGTGGTCCTCTGCATATTCCATTTTCATTTCTCTCAGTTTTTCTTCTAGCAATTATAGTGGCTAAATAAGAACTTCTTATATATAACAGGCTACTTCTGAACGTTATTCCTGAATGTTATTGTCACTGGGTTAGACCAGTGATGGCGAATCTTTTAGAACTTTGAATGAAACACACAGCCCACTGCAATATGGGTGCTATAGGTTCACCGCCACTGGCATCAGATTTAGAAGTAACAGGAAACAGTAATTTTTTATACTTCAGGTTGAATGTGACTTAAGTGAACTTTGTTCTCATTTTGTGTAAATGAGATTTGGTTTGGGGCAAGTTAGTATCTGCCACATAATATATATTTACACAGTTTTATAGCTTGGTGCAGTATCACTTACAAGAGAAGGTATGATAATGTAGATTTTGAATTAAAACATAAGAGACTTCAGTCTCAATTTTGACATTATTGCCATTAATGGCACTTGCAAATTGTAGTGCATGGTCGTTTCCTCATTTCTAAAATGGGCAAATTGGAGCTGGCAGGTTAGCTCAGTTGTCTAAAGCTCCTTCTTGAGCAAAATCAGCCAGGGGCAAAGGACTTCAGTTTGGTCCTCAGCACCATATGCTACACCCAACCTGCAGGAAGGCAGCCTGAATCAGAAAAAAAAAAAAATCCTTCTCAAATTTTTGGGCTGTCCAGATAGCTCAGCAGATCAAAGCCTGGTGGGGAGGTGGCATGTGCCTGTAATCCCAGCACTTGGGAGGCTATAAACAGGAGAATCACTATGAGTCTGATCTAGGTAGGGAGACCCTGTATAGACCCTGTCCTAAATACATTAAAAAATAAAATAGGCAAATTGTTATTTGTTTTTCTAGCTTAAGACTTTGTTGAGAATCCAATGAGAAAATGTGTATGCAAGATGAATATAAAGGACTTTCCAGCATTATACGTTTGAGGCATGCCTATTCATTTAACTCAGAGTCTCAGTTTTTCTTTCGGTGACCCTTTGATGGCATAAGCCTGCCATGGGCAATAATAATCACTCTTCTTTCTTTGGGGTTGTGGGCCTGAGGTGGGGCCTATTTCCTATAAGCTCCTTGATGGTACTTAGGCTGCCTGCTCTTTCTAGGACCTTTAGCCTGATGCTGAGGGAAAGGGAAAATCTCAGGGGGCTTGAGCAATAGGTGATTGCTCCTCAGACATCTGTGTTAACAACAGAGTGGTTGTTGGTTGGGCGGGGCAAAGCAGACAGATCACACATGAAGTGTCACTGTGATTGAAAGTGAGAGAAGATGAATGTGTTTTAGAAGATAGCAGGGACAGTAGTGATGCATAATCTGATTCTGGCTGTTTTTTTCCAGTGGAGTCAACAAGTTTTGGTAGGTTGGGTATGTTCTACGAAAGAAAGCAAAACATTTAAAGTTAACTCACCAGATTTTTGCATTGACTGCTTAGAAAGATATAATTTCCATTTATTGTGATTGGAAAGATTGAAAGAGGAACAAGGTGATGGGGCAGACAGGAACTCAGTTTTGGAATTGAATTAGATACCTATTGAAAGAAGCTGTTGTGTGGGCACGGTTTTATGAGCCTGTAATTGAAGAAGGAAGGATCTGCTGAAGAAAGACCATTGAATGTTATTGACAATAGGGGGGTGGGAGTAGAGATAGCCTCCCAAGTGCTGGGATTGCAGAACTTAGTTCTTTTGATCTTGGGGATCAGGGGGGTAAGGACACTTGGTAGGTGAAAACCATGTGAAGCCAGTTGAGTAGGGAGTTGTTGGTCATGTTAAGTGCACTGAGGGTTAACTGTCTTATTAGCAATGTGGTAACCTCGATAAAAGTAACATTAGTGAGGCAGTGGAGATACAAGTGTGATTGGAGATAAAAGTCTAATTCCAAAAGCAAAGTGTTTTCTAAATCCTGGTAAAATTGGATACTTTGATAAAAATCTATAATTCTAGATAAATGCTCTTGATAGGAGAAATTTAGGATGTTTCAGTAATATTACTAGCACATGGCTTAATTGTCCAATAAAGTATTATTGAGAATTATACTTTGAGGGTGGTATCAGCCACTGAGTGTTCCTAAATTTTTGTTTCATGCTTTCAGGGTTTTTTAATTGGCTTAGCAATTATGAACAAGAAGAAAAATGAGGAATGGCTAGAGTCCAATTGGCTATTAGCTAATTTGTCTTCCTAGTTATAGGGCTGAAAGATACTTTAAAGGGCCTATCAGAGGGTTTTGTGAAAACTTCCTCTCTGTTCTGTGATTTTTGACTAAAAATATTAGGTCTGTTTAATATGCTCAGCCAGATAAGCTTATATAAATAGAGTAGACTAGTTGTGGTTAGGTGTAGCTTTATCTAGGACTTTATGTGAGATCCTTTTTTTCATTTATTTATTTAAAAGATATTTATTGAATACTTAAATATGTGTTGGCTCTGTTGTAGATGTTGAACATACAAGAGGGTAAGTTTCTCTCCTAATTAAGTTTATGTTCTAGTAGAAGTAAAGTAGCAGGTTTTACTTCTAGTAGAAGTAAAGTAGCTAGGATTTGTAAATGGCCCCAATTGGTACTGATTATCTCAGTGTAGTGTTGGCATATGGAGTATTTTGTGTTTATTTTTCCTTGCTGACAGGACAGTACTCAGGCATTGTGGAGAATATGGAGAAAAAACTTATGTGATGGATTATGATTGTGGAGAGTTAATTTTTTGATATTTTGATTCTTGTCATGAGTGGTGTCTTATAGGATTGACCACAAAGCAATTCAAGTCAGGAAATATTTAAGCATCTTCTAGCAGCAAGATGTCATGTCAGGTACTAATATTCAAGCAATAATATTATGGAGCTTTGCATAACTCAGCTTTGACGCAAACTTTTTTTTATACCTAAAAAGGGGTGATAGAAAAATGTAGTGTTTAGATTAAGACAATATTACAGTAAAAGACATTGCCAAGAATGAAGGAATACTATGTTCAAAGTGAAGGGAGGATTTTTGAGGGGGGCTAAGGGCAGAATGTCTTTTGCTGTAATAAATTTTTAAATTTAAATATTCACCATATTTGTTAAGCACCCCTCATTGATCAAACAGCAGTTTCTGTGAAATAAAAGTAATGTATCCTCATTTACCTTTTTCCCTAGATCTGGCACCATATAGCTCCTGCTTCTTCCCCAAAGGGTAAATGACTACTAAAACACCTTAAAATCAAATTTGGGTTCACAAAAGAGGCTCCTAGAATTATGTCAGGCAGTGGCAGGAACAATGGGATAAGTGTATTTAAAGGGAGGTATTTGGAGGGGAATTCATGGCAAAGTCTTTTACTGTAATAAAATGTGAAAATATTTGTTGTGCTTTTATCATACCTCATAAGGTATGAAAAGTGGTTTTTAAAACTTTTTTTTTTTTTTTTTGTCTTTTTGAGACAGGGTCTCACTATGCAGTTCAGGCTGGCCTTAAGGCTCACTTTGTAGCTCAGGCTGGTCTCGAACTCACAACAATCCTCCTGTCTCAGCCTCCCGAGTGCTGGGATTACAGGCATGCGCCACCACGCCCAGCTGGTTTTTAAAACTTTTATTTCAAATTTTATTTTGTTTATTTATTTTGTGTTTTAGGGAAGGGTCTGCAGGGTATTCAGGGTCTCACTAGTAGATCCGACTCCTAATGATCTGCCTGTTTACAGCCTCCCAAAGAGCTGGAATTACAGGTGCACGCCATCACGCCCAGTCTCAATTGCTATCTTAGTGTGCCCTGGGGGTGAGCCCGGCACAGGCCCCTATACCTGCTTACGATTGCTCTATTCAGCTATTAAAAAAAAAAAAATCTTTTACTCTCTAATTCCCAGCCTCTTTCTTATAAACAACCATTTTTATCACATTTTGTATCTTCAGATCCCACCTTTAAAAAACTCAGTCTCACTGTTCAGTTCTACACCTTGTTTCTTCCTCATAACATATATTACTAGTTATAACATTTTTATGGTTGCATAGTATTTCAGTCCTTATTTACATGATTCCCATATCAACAAACAGCATTAGTTTCCAGACATCCAGTCAGCCACATGATTGTACTAGGATACCAGGTTCCCTCATTTCCATCAACAAGAAGGCTACCACTTAGGGTTCATTCACTTGTAAATCACAGGGTAAAAGCTCTAATGGACTAAAACCTTACAGACTCAATTGTTTCGTATAAACAAGTCAACAGATGGGTCACTCAGAGCTAGGTCACCAGCTCCTCAATACTCAGGGTGCAGGTTGATTATTCCTTACTCCTCTTTGCCTTTGTGTATTGGCCCTTCAGTCTCCCATGTCACCTTTTGGTTGTAGAATGGTTTCTACACTGTAGTTAGCACAACTGGCTGCATTTAGAGTTAGGAAACAAATAGCAAATTAATTTTTACTTTGCCATTTTATATGGGAAGAATTCCCAGGAGTCTCCTAAATAGAACTCTGTGAACTGTGTATAAATATCACCTGTGGAACTTGTTGAAACAAATTCATGGGAACTATTCCCATTGATTCTGAAATATGTCTAGCACTTATGCTACTAGAAATGCTTCAGTGAACAGCTAAGCTACAAAGAAAAAGTCATAGTAATTATATTTGTATGTGTATTTTCAAATTGTTCTGTAAAGAAATGGAATCATTTTACAATCAACAATCTTTGAGAGTGCTTATTTCCCCATTAGCCTTACAAATTAGATATGGTACCAAACATTTTGATTTGTTGTCCTGACCGGTAAAAGATGATATCACATTGTACATTCAATTTGCATTAATCTTAATAAATGAGGTTAAAAATCTTTTTATCTGTGTAAAAATCATTTGACAGGTCAGATGTTACTATATATTTTTCACTCCAGCTGCTTGGGAGGCTGTAGCAGGATTACAAATTCAAGCCCACAGCCGGGCCTGGTGGCGCATTCCTGTAATCTCAGCACTCAGGAGGCTAAGGCCAGAGGATTGTTGTGAGTTTGAGCCCAGCCTGAGCTACAAAGTGAGCTTAAGACCAGCCTGAACTGCATAGTGAGACCCTGTCTCAAAAAGGCCAAAAAAATAAAACAAAACCAAAAAACAAAGCAAATTAAAGAGAAAAAAGGCTGAGGGTATCATGTAGCAACTCAGTGGAAGAGAATTTACCTTAGCATGTGTGAAGTTTTGGCTTGAGGCCCCACCCATACTTAGGGGGAAAAAAAAGTACAGTATGGTATGTCTTTCCTTTTCTGATAACTCTGGTTTTTTAAATTTTTAAAATCTTTTATTTATTTAATTATTTTTTTGGTGCAGTGTCTCACTATGCAACTCAGACTTGTAGTGATCCTCCTGTCTGAGCCTCTTCAGCACTGGGATTACTCGCGGGTGCCACCATACTCATTTTCAGTGGATGCCATGGCACGGGTACAACCTGGGTCCTTGTGCTTGCCAGGCACGTGCTTAAACCACTGAGCTATCTCTCCAGCCTGATAACTGGTTGTTACACTGTTGTTGCTTTTTGTTTTTCATTGAGGAATCAATTGATTATTTTTCTGAATTTGTAGGAATTAGCCTATTGCTATGTATATTACAATATTCTTTTCTAATCATTTGACAGTTTGCTTATTTGTTTTGGCATGTTTTAGTAGTAATTATACAAGATAATAAATTCTGTTTGTTTTTAACTACTTTATTTTATTTTTTTATGTATTTAGTACAGGGTCTACAGGATCTCATTACATAGATTGGACTCCTAGTGATCTTGTTTTCAGCCCCCCAGAGCAGGTCTTGTGTGACATGTAGGACTGGGAATCAAAACCTGGTCCCTAAGCTTGGCAAAGCAGGCACTTAGTCTGCTGAGCTATCTGGCCAACCCAGCTATTACTTTAAATATCCAGTAATTTTTCCTATTTGTACTTTTCTGTGGTATGGGAAAGAAATCTTTAATATTTTTGTAGTCAAATTCAACTACAGATATATAACGTTATTTTCTTTTTTCCCGCAGACCGGGGATTGAACTCAGGCCATTGCACTTGCCAGACAAGTGCTTATTCTTCTGAGCCATCTCCTTGGCCCACAACGTTCTTTTTTAATTTGTTTGTTTGTTTTGGTACTTTGTATTATTATTTTTAGAATATAAAATAGTGATAGAAAAAAACAGCATTATACATGGTACAAGATTTCACTAAACAAAGTAATAAGAATCCAACAATGGTTGCTGTATTACATGATGCTATATGCTAGTTAGTTTTTCAGATTGCCAGACACAAATGTACAAGTTTTGTTTAAAAAAAAAAAAATAAGAAGAAGTTATAAGAAATTCAAGAGAGGAAAAAAATCAGAATAAAAACAAAAATTATAAGCAATAACTGCTTTCTTTTTTTTGTATTCATATAACTAGAATTCTCAAAGTAGAAAAGAGTAGGTAATAAATATTTAAAGATTCAAAGTTTCTGAATTTAGTTCAACTTATAATACCACATTTCCAAGAAAAATGAATCTTTTGCCCAAGAAATTTAAATAAAACCATACTAAGACACACAAAAGTGAAATTGTCCAAAACCTATTATAAAGAAAAAAATGGTTAAAGCATGTACTTAAAAAATATTAGCTACAGAAGAACAAACTTAAATAGCATCTTATTCCACTTTAGAAAGAAAATAAAAGGACCAAGTGTGTAAGAAACTAGACTAGGGCCGAGGAGATGATGGCGCAGTGGAATAAGCGCTTTCCTGGCAAGTACAAGGACCTGAGTTCAATCCCCAGTTCCGCCAAAAAAAAAAAGAAAGAAACTAGACTAATTAGAGGACTGAAAGAAAAAAATATCTATCCTCTTTGAATTTTATACTTAGCAAACATACCTTTAAAAATTAAAAGTAAAATATTTTCTAGTTATACAAACTTGAAATATTTTAATACCTCCAGACATAGCATATAGGAAATAACAAAGAGCATAATTCAAAAGGCATGAGAAGTTGCAGTATGCTCCTGGATGAACAATAATGAGCTCTCAAAGTAATAGTTATGCAGGACTATATAAAATATATTAGATGAACCCTTATTTAAAAGGTTATTGAAGATTTCTATGAAACAGTACCAGTGTTAAGTCAGGTTATACATGTATTTTTTTTCCCATATATATGTGTGTGTATGTGTGTATAAAGGACAGGAAAGAAGTAATATAATGTCAGCAGAAAATAGAAATATACTTTTTAAGGTTTCTAATACTAGGAAAAGATATCATACGATGTCTTAGATAAATTGTGATTCAAAGATATAGTATAAATCTTAAAACAAAAATTAAGATTAAGCAATATTCAGAAAATTAAATACTAATTAATTAAAAATGTTTCAAAACAGTTGAACTAAGAAAAATTTTTCATGATAGTGAAGAAATACTAAGAATAAAACATAAGATAAATACTGGAACAACAAATAAATGACCATCACTTCTGACAGTTTGGGGATAGGATATCACACAAAGTTCTAGTGTGTTGTGGACATGAATAATGACCATGACACTTACTGGTGGCCAGGTGTCACTTGTGGGACTGAGCTACAGCTATTTCCTTGAAATCCACCTTAGTCCCATATGGAATCTTGACCCATAGGGTGCAAGAGAAATCCATTTGTAGAGTGTGCTGATGGAAATATTTTGCTAATATATACAAAAGAATAACTGAAAGACTACTATTGTGTACTCTTATTCTCCTGTGTTTGTTTGCCCAATTTGGTGAGTTCTTTCCATTCTCATTCATAGGGTTGTGATAATTTTGCTCCCTCTCTAGAACATCATTTAGTAGTCTATGTAGGTTTGGCTTTGTCATCATGAAATTCTTTAGTTGTTCTTTGTCATGGAAGTATTTTACTTCTCCATTATACTTGAAAGAGAGTTTTGTAGGGTATATCAGTCTGGGTTGGAATTTGTTTTCTTGCAAGACTTGAAATACTTTGCTCCATGCTTTTAACTTGATGGCCTGTGAAGAGAAATCTGCTGTTGTTCTGATGGGTTTTCCTTTAAACATGATCTGTTTCTTTTCTTTAGTGGCTTTTAGTATACTGTTCCTGTGTTGAATTTCTGGGATCTTGATTACTATATGTCTGGGAGCGGTTTTATTCTACTGGAGCTATGTACCCAGCCCATGAGGGAGCAGTTTTAATTGGGTTGATGTTATTTGGAGTTGTGTATGTTTTGGTTACCTGAATGTCAGATTGTTGCCCCATATTTGGGAAGTTTTCTACTATTACTTCTGCCCATATTCTTTTTATATCATTTGTATTGACTCTTTCCTTCTCATTGATGCCTATTAGTCTCACATTGTTCATCTTTGCATCGTCTTGCAGGTGTTGAATTATCTTTTCCTGCATTTCAGTTGTTTTTAAGAGATCTTTGCTTACTTTTTTACTAGCTGCAATGGTGTCTTTAAGCTCAGAAAGTCTATTTTCACTTTCACTCAAACAGATTTGCCAGCTTGTGATTGAGGTTTTAATTTTCTGTATAGTGTGGCTGCGGGGCCCTGAAGCTAGGAAGTGCACCAACAGGGGAGCGTGGGTGCTGAAAGCCGAGGCTGCAGGGTACCCTGTAAGTGAGGAACAAAGCATAACAGAAACACACACCTTCCTAGCCAGGGAAATTGTTGATCCCAGGGAAGAGTACAAAGTGGACCACAAGAAGAGTGGGGTCATGCTTATCTTCAACCAGGAGCACTTGTTCTGGCACCTGATGCTGCAGGAAAGGCGGGGCACCAATGTTGACAGGGACAGCCTGGCTCGCAGATTTTCGGAGCTGGGATTTGAAGTGAAATGCTTTAATAATCTGAAAGTGGAAGAGCTGCTACAACAAATTCATGAGGCATCCACCGCAAGCCACGTGGACGCCGACTGTTTTGTGTGTGCCTTCCTGACCCACGGTGAAGACGACCATATCTACGCATTTGATGCCAAGATCCAGATCCAGACCTTGACTGCTCTGTTCATAGGGGACAAGTGCCAGAGCCTGGTGGGGAAACCCAAGATATTCATCATCCAGGCGTGTTGGGGACAACAGCACAACCCTCCTGTCGTCCCTCTGGATGTGGTGGACCATCATCCCCCAATGGCCCCAGAGAACATCACCAAGGTGGATGCGGCCACTGTGCACACCCTCCCTGTGGGTGCAGACTTCCTTATGTGCTACTCGGTGGCCGAAGGATACTATTCTCACTGAGAAACGGTGTATGGCTCGTGATACATCCAAGATTTGTGTGAGATGCTGGGAAAATATGGGTCCACACTATAGTTCACGGAGCTTCTCACACTGGTGAACAGGAAGGTTTCCCAGTGCTGTGTGGGGTTCTGCAAAGACTCTAGTGCCATTGGCAAGAAGCAGGTGCCCTGCTTTGCCTCCATGCTGACAAAAAGGCTGCGCTTCTCGCCGAAGCCCAGAAGCTAGGGGCGGCTGGGCCTGTGCAGCCCACGCCTGGCCCTTTTTATGTTATATGCGTAGCCCCAGGTTCAGCTTTGGATGGGAGTTTCTTCCCCAGTAGAGAAATGTTAGTTTGTTTGTTAATACAGTCATGTTAAAAAGGCTCGAAAAACACTCAACTCAGGAAATTACACAAAAATCTACAAGCATTGAGTGGTTGTTTTTATGTGCCCTGAAATATCTAGCTGGCTGAGCTTACACTGTGCCTTTTTATAAAATCTTCCTTTATAATGCTTTAAAAAAATTTTTGAAATCCAACGATCAGATCATAATTTCCTTTAGTAAGATACTTGAAAATCATGCCATATTAAACTTTTCTAATTTATAAAAAAAAAATAATAATTTCCTGTATATCACTTTGGATCTGTTTCATACATTCTATTTCTTTCCTATATTGCTTATTCAGGGGTTCCATCATTTCTATATTCTGCTTTATTTTTGTATGAGTGTATTCTTTAGAAGCACTTAGTACTTCTTTGATCATAGTTATCACTTTTTTATTTCAGAAATTATTTCTGATCTGATCTCTTCTATACCTTTCTGCAGTTGTTTCTTTGCTTCCAATGCTGCTATTTCAGAGGTATCAGGTGTGTGATTTCCAATTTCCTCTATGCTAGTGTCATCTGCATTTGTGCTGGGTGGACACAGAGCCTGAGACTGTTTTTTGTTCCTTCTCTTTGTTATTTTGTGTACCACTGACTTTTGACCTCTGGTATAGAGCTTGGATAGAGTTATTACCTTAGCAGCAGGTCCCGATCTAGGAAGTTCAGACTCCTCCAGGTGGGTGTGTCTTGGGTCTGGCTGCTACGCTCCACTTCTTCCTGTTGCAGCCTTGCAGGTGAACCCTTTGTGTCACACTAGCAAGATATTCTGCTCCTGAATCAGCTGAGTGGGTCTTGCCTCTAGCCTCTTTGCAGGGAGTTCTGCTGAAGGGTGCCACGCTGGGCCTGTGCTCTGGGGTTGATTCAGGGCCCCGGAGGCCCCCTATAAATTTTACTGTTGTCAAGCTGTGTGGGTCTTGAATAATGGTAGAATAAGAGATTTACAAAAATTTATAAATACTAAAACTGGGAGGCCTTATATGTAGCAGCAAAGACAATCAAGTGGCTTTTAGGAGATGTGAGGTATTAAAGTGTCAAGACAGGTGTAATAGAAATAGAAGGGTCCTGCTATTTTGTGCTGCTGGGGATGGGTCCCAGGGTCTTGCCTGTAGTAGGCATGTCTTCTACCCTTAGCCACACCCCAATCTTAGAGTATCTTAGTTACTTTTCTTGTTGCTGAGACAAAATAACCTGACACCCCAAGTTAAAGGGGGAGAGGTTTACTTAGTTCAGAGTTTGTGAAAGTTTCAGCCTATAATTGGGTGGCTCCAAGATAGGATGTTGCCAGAGGAAAAACAATTTAGTGGACAGAAAGTAACAAAGCGAATAGAATAGGAAATAAATGAACTTAATGCATGTTTAGAGAAGGTATCACAGTAAGGCAACCCATCTACCATAGATGCTCCAAAAATGTATTGCTGGACGAAACTGGATATAAGACCACAGTTGTCAGTGTCCGTAATTGAAATGGAGATAGAAGAATTGTGGCAAGCAGGTGCTTATGCTGCTAAACTATAATGAATGAAGTAGAAGACCTAGACTTGCCTCCAGAACTCACTGATATTTAGGGCTACTCTGAAGACAGCCTCATTAAAGTGACCCTAATGAGCATTACATTACATAAATTTCTTTAAAATAAAATTTACTTAATTTTTTGGAAAAAAAAAAAGTGACAAAGCAACAAGGGACAGCCGGGACGGCCATTGCTCTTTCTGACCCTTATATCTTATCCCCTTACCCTAAAGGCTGATGATGTTTATACCTTTAATCCTAGTACCCTTGCACCATGAATTGCACCAGGAATCATTTACAGCATCACACACTGTAGATCTAGCCACCTCTGAAAAAGCCCCACCTATGACTACATGATGGTGTGGAGGGACAGCTGGACACAAACCGTAACGGAGAATTACATATTTTCCATTTGAAAGCTGCCATAGTCTAAGGTGACTTGTATGATGTGACTATGAGAGGGCCTTACCTTGATGAATATAGATGCACAGTGTTGGTTGGGTAATAAATGTATTATTCTTGTATTCTTGTAGCTAAGGTATTATCTGGAGTATTAAGCACTTTTATTGAACAGCAATCATGTGAGTTGTCCAGACAAATGAGACCCAGATAGGAAGGTGAGAACTATAGGCATGGTATCTAATGAGGAAAATGGAAGATAAGTCTTGGGAACCTAACTTGAAGGTTATCTTGAGTAAGGAGTGGCCCTATCTGTGCTACTACACAGGTGAATGTTTTCCCACTGTGGGAAGAAGCCCTTTCTTAAGCTGAGATCTGCTTAACAGCATGCAGTGTCATTGGGATTACCCAGGATTGTAAACTCTAACCTGTGTGTGTGTGTGTGGGGGGGGGTTCTGCCATCAAAAATATTCAAGTGTAGGCTGGATGTTGTCTTTTGACAAAATTATGGATTGTATTCCTGCAAAAGTTTTATCTATATGCTCTCACCTAAATCTCTGTTGGCTTTTAAGGGTTTTTGATCTCTAGTGACCTCTCTCCCTAGTGCTGATATTGATAATGATGAGAGAAAGTAATGAAAGTCTTGTTAACTTTAGTTCCCTCATGACTTGGGAAGGTAGGAAATTAAATGTCTGCCACCCAGCAAGAGTGTACAGGGCTAAAAAAGGTAGTTCTTAAAAAAGTGTATAAAGTAAGGAAGTGCAGATTAAAACTACATTGATATTCCATCTTGCCCCAGTCAGAATGCTATCACCAAGAATACAAAAAGTATTAAATGCCTGCAAATATGTGGAAAAAAAGGAAACCATTTACCCTGCTGGTGGGAATGTAAATTAGTATAGCCACCATGATATGGGGATTCTCCCAAAAACTAAAAATAGAGTTCCATTTGAACCAACTGTACCACTGGAATTTAGCCAAAGGAATTTATAGTCAGCATCTTAGGATGACACCTGCATACCTTTGTTCACTGTGACATAATTCACAAAGGCTAAGAAGTGAAACTAAGGTAGATGCCCATCAACAGATGGATCAATGAAGAAAATCTGGTATGTATACACATTGTAGGTTTTTTCCTTCTTTCCATCTTTCTTTTCATCCTTTCTTTCTTTTTGAGGCAGGTTCTAGATTTGTAATCCAAGCTGGCCTTGAGCTCACTTTGTAGCACATGCTGATCTTGAACTCAGTGTGATCCTCTTGCCTCAGCTGCCTGAGTGCTGAGATTAAAGGCATATGCCACACCTGGTCACATCAGAGTATTATTCACCTGTAAAGAAGATGAAATTCTGTCCTTTGCAGGAAAATGGATAGAATTAGGGATCACCATGTTAAATGAAATAAACCAGACTTATTTTCCTTAATGTGTGAATCTGAAAAAAAGTCATGAAAATACAAGGGAGACTTTTTCCAGTACTGGGGATTAAACCCAGGGTCTTCAGGCTGAGCTACATCCCCAGCCTTTTGTTTTTATTTTGAGATAGGGTCTCAAAAACAAAACAGAAAGAAAGAGAAAAAAATAAAAAGGGTTGGAGATATAGCTCAGTGTCATAAATGCCTGTCTGGCAAGCACAAGGTCCTGAGTTCAATTCACTACCCAAAAAGATAGGGTCTCATTGAGTTGCCCAGGCTGGGTATGAATTTATGGTATATCTGCCTCCGCCTTCCAGAGTGCTGGGATTAAAGGCATGTGCTACCATGCCAGGATATGGAGGCTTTTATTAAATTAGAGGAAAATAATAACAGGGAGGGAGAGATGGGTAGAAGGACAAGTAATAGGGACATGGATATGATAAAAATATATTATACTTAACGTATCACATTAAAAACTCAGAATCATAAAATTAATAGGTAGTAAAAGACGTTAAAATCACATACTGTTAATATGTATAATTTATGTACCAATTAAATGTAATTAGAAAATAAATTTTAAAAAACTGTGAAACTAGAATACTAGGTTAATACATGGAATTTCATTTTATTTATATAATTTTTTGAGTTTATCATAATTAGTTTTTCAGAGACATACTTTGGGATATACAGTAATTTCTTGAATATGATTTTATTATTTTTATATAATAAAAAATAGAAGTTGCTATAACGTGTAAGATGATGGGATTTTTGTAGTAAAAGTAGGTTTAGTTTCTAAGTCTGGTACTTGTATGTAGTAGGAAATATGAATTTAATTTCCTTTTGGTAACAATGCCTATGACTTTTGTATACTACATATAATGTATGCTAAGCTTTGGCACATATGTGGCATTACATTAATGCAAGTTCCCTTCAGTAGCAAGTATTTTAACAGCATTGCTTACCTTGTTGAGCTTTCTGTTTTTATATATGCAGCAAGGTAAGCTGGGAGATTGTATAAATAAATTCCTTCATGTCTTTAAGTTTTATAACAGTGCGAACTAAGAATTACTGCTGAGTTTTTCCACATTGTAACATTCTCCAATTACTGAAAATGAGTGTGCTCTGATTTTGTCCAGCTTGATGCTGTTCCCCATAGTTGGTCTCGGTCCTGCAGAGTGGCCTCTTTGATGCAGTCCAGGTCCCTGGCTATCTGCACTGTGGGCCAGGCCTAGGGCCTGACCTTCATGTCTCTTCCACTGGGTGTCCCTGGTCTGTAGCCTCTGTAATAACCCATACACAGTAAGGTGTTTTCCAGAGTTCTGCATGCTCCTACAGCCAACCAACAACTTGAGAGCTTCATTGGGACCTCAGTAGCAAGGAGCCATTGAAATTGTTAAATACTTTGAAGCAAAGTATTCAAAATATTTTGAAGACTTTATCAAATCTCAGTATTGTAGCTTTTTTTTTCTTAAACTTTTATCCTCAGATGGGTGTACTCTAATCCTGTAATTAGCCAATTTTACAGTGTGACATGACAAAAACAGGTAATCTGATAGGAATAAGGCTTATTTTTCTTGAACTATTAGGTCATGAAATGCTTCTTGATAGCCTTAATCTCTTTGATAAAGAACATTGTATAAATTTTCATAGTCTGAAAGGGAAGGGAAAATTGCTTGGAATTCTAAATTCTTTCCTCCTTATTTTATAGGTTTTTTCTTACCTCCATCCCCATATTAATGTGTGCTTCTTAAGGGATGTGGGCATTGTTTTGTCTAGCCATAGGAACTTTCTTGGATTGTAAACTTTAAATTGGTATTTTAAATGTTTTTGAGTATCCTTTACAAATGTGCAAGAGCAAGTGTGGGTTTAACCTGGTGTTTAGCAGAATATCCTGCATATATCAGGCATGAAGTAACTATTAGTTGCCCTTCCAGGATTGGGAGCATCTGTTCTACAATTTGCATGCTACCAATTACCTTTATGACCTAACCTGCCTCTTGCTCATCTTGAAACCTCTAGGATCTCTTCTAATTTGACTCAGTAACTCAGTTCATCTATAGTCATCATTTTAGAAGTATATTGTACTATGCTCTTGAAGTCAGTCTCTTAAATATTTGCAAATGTGCAGTCACTATGTCATCATTGGACAGGGTCTGAGGAAGTCCTTCAAAGAGGAAGTGGGACCCTTATTGCGGGAAAGCATTTCAGAACTGTTAGTGTGAGGTCCAAGTAGATTTACTTGGCAGGTGTAGAAGGGCAGCAAAGTGGGGAAAGTACTTTAGGTTTTGGAGCTGAGGGCAAAGCTCTAATGTGGTGGTGGTGGTGGGGGGTTTGGACTCATCCGTGGAGACCAGAGACCAGGTTGATGGATGTGCTAGGGTGGTGAAGACTGGTTGATTATTATTCAGTTCTGGTTTGAAAGATAGTTCAAGGAACAGTCCTCATTGCTTGAGGGGCAACTTGGTCTCTGTTTAAGGGAATCTCTGTTTCTTTGAGTTGCTGCTGGAATCCAGTGTGCTCGTGATATTTAAATGTTCTGGGACATCTCTCTTTGTGATGTCCTCAGTCATGAATGGTGCTTAGGTAAAGTCAGGACCACTTGACTTGTTCCCAGGCATCTCTCCACTGGAGCATGGTTCTTAGTCTTGAGGGATTTGGGGTGCTGTGTCATCTGGTTTTCTACAAGAAAAGTCAAAAGAAAACATTTAACTAAAAAAATGATAAATACACAGAATGTAACATGGCATGTAATGTGGGTAACTCACATGTTGACACTTTGGCACATATGTATACACCCTACTGTTCATTGTCCTAAGTAGGTGGACACAAAGATTGCTTCCTGTATTCCCTCGGGTTAGCTACTGAGATGCACAACCAGCTATTATTATGCTAAAGTATGATCAGTGTGTTAAAAGTATGTTACCCACTCATGATGACCTTAATTAGGAGTTGTTAACAAGGTATAAAAGCTAGTAGAATAGTTTGTTAGGGATCGTCTCAAAAGTTTCAAGTTCTTTTTCTAGAATTTAATCCCCCTCTGGGCTTTTAATTACATAAAATATCAATTATGTTTTAGTAATTAATCTGCATTTGTCTGGTTTTGTTTTATATATTTTAGTACAGGGTCTAAAGGGTCTCACTTCACAGATCAGAATCATTGTAATCCTCCTGTTTTCAGTCCCCAAGTGCTGGGATTACAGGCCTGGGCCACCAGGTCCAGCTTGACCTGGGTGCAGGGCTGGCAAAGTATGGGGATCTATCCTTGGTCCCCTAGTGCTTGCCTAAGTAGGTACTATAGCTCACTGGGCTGTTGGCAGACCCTTCCATTTGTCTGTTTTGTTTAGTGAGAGCTTTAGAATTCCTTAGGCACATACCATATAGAACTACAAAAAATTTGAGTGCAGATTTGAAGCATTAATGCTTATTTACTAATGAAAAACATCTGTCTATCTGTCTCATTTTTTACACATCTTAAATGTAATTTTGCACTGACAAGGTCTCACTGTGTAGTTCAGGCTGGCCTTCACTTCAGTATGTAGGCCAACCTGGCCTTGAACTTCTGATAATCTTATCTTGCTTCTGCCTCCTGAGTACTGGAATTATAAATATGCCCCACTACATCTGGCTGACTTAGTTTTTAAAATGTGTTTATGGACAGTATAATTGAGAAAGCCTCTTTAAAATAACTAGTCTTACATTAAAATCTTTAATTGTAAGTTTGTCTTATTTTTAATTGAACAGTTCTTATATGTAATTCAGGCTGCTCTTCAATTCCTGTGTAACCTAGGCTGCTCTCAAATTCAGATTGATCTTCTTGCCTCAAACCTCCTGATTACTATTGTGTGCCATCACACTTGGCTGTAAATTCATTCTGAGATGAGGATAAATAAAGTGAAATTTCCACTTACTGACTACAGGGACATGGCCCATGTTGTCTAAAATGACTACAAACAGAATTTAAGAACTCAGCAAGTCAATTTAGGTGTTTCTGCAACATGTTAGATAACAATCGTGACTGATAGCATTTTGCCTTCCACTTTTAAAATTTTAGAATATTATTATCAATAAGAAAATCCTGGTGAAAATAGTACATCTTTTAACCAGAACTATAAATTCAGTATTACTTAAAGACTTTTTAAAACAGATGTGTTAATATACTATGTCTTAAGATTTAGTCTATCCAAATAATGAAAAACCTAACAAAAACAGAATATATAAAAAATTATTTTTATACAATTAATTTCTTTTTCCTTTTGAGTGATGGAGATCGAATCTAGGGCCTTTACACTGAATTTAAATCCTCAGTCCTTTTTCATTTGTAAAAGGATCTCACTTAAGTTGCTAATGTCTACTCTGGGCTTGAACTTGGGTTCCAGCTGTAGCCTCTAAGAGTGCTGGGATTACAGGTATACCTAGCTTATCTTTAGTACCAACTTTGTAGATTCTGAAACATTTTCTGACAACTGGTATTTATATATACATATTTATACTCATAAAATGCCTGTGCCACATATGGACATAAACTCTACACATTCATCAAGAAAAGAAACACACAATATATATTTGGGCTGTGAAAAGTATAAGATTTGTGTTTCTAGGTTTGCCAAGTTTAAAATACCTGTATTTTAAAGAACTAAGCAAGAACCAATACGAAGACAGCAGCCCACCACTGGTTGCAGAGAAGCAAGCAAAATTTCTCAGTTCTATTATGACTTGGCATTAGGTCTCACAAACACATTTGTCAGTAGACCAGGTGAATCCCAACCAATCATTGGCTGTTTGATTAGTGGGTCATATAGAAAATCAAGATATTTTCCTAAGAGTAGCTTCTCTGGAAACTGGCTGGTTGGTTGATTACCTTCCTTCCTCCTTCCTTCCCTTCCTCCTCCTCTTTCTCCCTTCTTCCCTCCCTCTTTTTTTTTTTTTTTTTTGATACAATATAGGCAATTTCTCCTTCCTACCCTTCCTCCCTCTTTCTTTCTTTGGCCAAACCAGGGATTAAACCCAGACCCTTGTGCTTGCCAGGGAAGTGCTTATTCTACTGAGCCATCTCCCCAGCCCCAATTTCTTGTTATGTAGTGTAGACTGGCCTTCAACTCAGTGATCCTATTGTCTCAGCCTTCCAAGTGCTGAGATTATGGGTGTGCACCATCACACCTGGCTTCTCTCTCTCTCTCTCTCTCTTTTTTTTTGCTATACTTTAAATATTAAATGAGTTGTCCTTATGTATATTATTGACTTTAAGATATTTTAAAATGACAAACAGATATGACCTCTAGTAATCCTAAGAGTCAGTGCTCAAAGCTTGTTCTCTCAAAATTATTGGCCTTAGATGAAGACATACTTTGATTAAAGTCATATCTGAGTATGTATTGTTTCTCTGGAATAGTTGTGCTCAGACTTATCAGATCATATATCTCTGTTACATACTTGTGATCCCAACACACTTGGAGGCTGGGGCAGGAGAATTGCAAGTTAAAGCCAAGCCTGGATAATTTAGTTAATGAGACTGTCTCAGAATACAAAAGGACTGGGAATCAAGGTGAGTTCAGTCTTTAGTACTTTAAAAAAGAGCAGCTATCTCTGTAGTATATCTCAAAGTACAATCTTTGAAACATGTTTATTACATCTGTTTATATATCCTTTATTGATTTTTTTTTATTTAATGCAGGGTCTACAGGGTCTCACTACACAGATCAGACTTGTAGTGATCCTCCTGTTTTCAGTTTCCCAAGCTCTGGCATTACAGCACACACTACCTCACCCAGTTCTCCTCAGCGCACCCTGGGGGCAGGGTGGAGGCTGGCATGGCAGGCCAGGGGATTGAACCTCCAACCCCTGCATCTGTCTAAGCAGGTGCTTTAATCTGCTGAGCTATTTGGCCAGCCCCTTTCATAGATTTTTTTAAGGAACCAAGAGTACTTGAATTTATACTTAATAAATGATATTTCAATACTTTAACCATTTACCAGTCTAGTTATTTAAGTATGGGATGACCAAAAATTGCATTTTCCCATTAATTTTTATAAGATGACAAGAAAGATTAAAAATGATAATTTGAGCAAACTTATTGAGTAATTTTTCTTTGTATCATATACCTTAAAACATTTGAGGCACAACATGTTACAATCTGAACAGTAGTATCTAGTCTCTTTCTGAATTCTTTTTGCATTATTGTCCTTTAACAACACATTTTACACTGTCATATTGAGCTTTTTTTCTGTGGGTCTGCAGGGTCTCACTACAGACTTGAATTGTAGTGATCCTCCTGTTTTCGGTGTCCCTTGCGCTGGGTTTACAGGTGCATGCCACTACCCCTAGCCTCAATCCCTGTCCATGCCACGGATTGAACTCCATCCCTGTGTCTGCCTAAGCAGGCGCTTTAATCTGCTGAGCTATGTGGTCAGCCCTGTGGGTTGTATAATTTCCTTAAAATGTCTGTTCACTAAACATAATAGTGAATATATTGATGATGGACATTTTGGTTGGCATTTTGTCATCCAATATTTTTTCTATTATTATTTGACCTAGTAGAACTAATGTTATAAATGGCTTCTTTGATTCCCCCTTGTTTTGAATAAATAACAAATGAGTTTCATATTATTTGGTCCAGAAGGTGCTTGTTTTATAATAATGGTTTTTTCCTTGCTTTTTTTTTTTTTTTTTTTTGGTGGAGATTTCCAGGGAAGCATTTATTCCACTAAGCCATCTTCCCAGCCCCTTTCCTTGCTTTTTGATTACAGGATAGCCTATTTTCTGTCAACACCACAGAGAATTATTAGAATCACTGACCATTATTGGAATTTTAAAAATTTTATTTTTTTCTTTCAAGTTTTGTACTATAAAGAGTTGACAATAAGGGACATCTTTTTTGTCTTTCCATTTATGGGGTACCAAGTGTTTTTCTGTTTTATAACCCAGACTTTTCCTCTCTGATCTGCTAACATTTCTCTTTCTCAGTTTTTTCTTTTGCATACCTTTTGGCATTTCCAATTAAGTCTCAGTGTCCCAAACATGCCCGTTTTGTATTGTAAAAGAATATCACTGAGTTCTAAAGAAGTATAAAAATTGTATCTAATATACTTGTAAAAGTTTTTATAGATTATGGTACAAAGTTATAGGTTATTTTTCACATATCACAAATTTGTAAAAGAAAATAACCAGAACTTAATAGATTTTACTAGAAACAAGCCTAAAGGTATATATAATATTCTAAATAAAAATTATGGAAAAAATAGTTGATATAAAACAGACATAACTGTGTCTTACGCACCTGAAAATTGACTGGTTGAAATGACACTTGTATAACTGATCCTTGGGATAGTTATTAACAAACATGCTGCATGAAAGATGCTGAGAGTAAATTGTTAAGTGGTTAATTAACTTATTTACAAGTGTTTCAGATATAGTCATGTACATTTACAAACATCGTGTGTATATATACCCATTTGTTATTTCTAGCTTACCCATGAAATTTGAGATAGTAGATAAGCATAGTTGATATTTTGTTATTTTTCCAAAGAAAAATCCTGACAGTTGCTGTAATTGAAATATAAAAAGCAATAGATGTTTGGTATTAAATACTTGAAATATAATTGTGATTGGTTAGCAATATAGGCACAATGTAAAGTATTTGTTGATTTACTTATGTTAAGACTTTAAGTCATGAAATAACATGGTAATACAAGTTTATCAGCTTTAAAAATAGTGAAATATAAATGAAGTTCATAGCAAACTGAAACAGGTTAAAGCCACCTGATTATATTGATTTTTTTTTGGTACAGGGATTGAATTGGGGACTTTGCACTGAATTATATCCTAACCCTTTTTAAATCACCTTGGCTAAATTGCCAAGGTGAGCCTCAAATTTGTGATCCTCTGGTTTTATTCCCCCAGAGTTCAGGAATTACATGTGTGCACGAACAGGCCTGGCATATGATTCTTGAACAATCAAGGTTTTTAATGTAACAATACCTTTCAGTTCCAAAGCAGTCTGAAAGATAACTGCCTGCATTCCAGCAAGGGCTGGCTGAAATAGGTAACTTTGAATACAGTTATCTCAGTAGAAAGAACCAAATAGCCAAAAACTTCCAGTCCAATGAAACAACCAAATCAGAATGTATAATTCAAGCTTGCAAAACCAAAAAGTGAATTTGCTGTAAAACTTTGAGCTCAAAATGACAAAAATAAAGCAGCTATGGGTAACTTATCCACAGTTACTTCTAGTAATCTTAGGGGTAGTGTAGTTTACCCTGGTGGTTTTTAGTGAATTTTGCCCAGTTAGGGGCTTGTCCAGTGACTAGAGCAAGTTGATACCCAGCAGTGTCCTTGGTCTGTAGGCTTCCTTCACAGCATCACATGTGAGCCACCAGCCCCTGCAAGGTGTTTTGTCTCTCTCTCTCTCTCTCTCTCTCTCTCTCTCTCTCTCTCTCTCTCTCTCTTTTGTGGCAGAACTGGGAATTGAACTCAGGCCCTGGGGCTTGCCAGGCAAATGTTTATTCCACTGAGCCATCCTCCTGGCCACCTGCAGAGTGTTTTGGAAAGCTCAGAACAGCAAAGGAAGGCGCTTCACGTGCAGGGTCATTACACTGTGTGCTCCTCCTGGGTGAGCTGTCAGAATTGCTCTCAACCCAAGAACAGGTTGTGTTCTTTCAAAGTGTGATCCTAGTAGATGGACATCTCTGCTAAGACCCTGACCACCTGGGGTCACTTGGAGTGGGAGGAGTGAGTGTTCGTCTCCTGTCTTTGTAATTTGGGGATTGCTTTGTAAATATATTTGCAGTAGGACTTGCTACCTGCCATCAGATTTGTTTAACTTCTGATAAGCCAATAGCTGAGTTAACAGAGATCAATAAACAGTTGTGTGAAACCAGAGTGCATTTCAGTTACATATGCTATGCCGTACCACAATAAAAACCAAAACAAAAGATCTTTTTATAAGTCATAGGTAACCCAAATTCCTATTAGGAGCTCTGATATAGAATTAGTGGCTTTTCATTCTCATACAAATCACAACAGAGATCACCAGACATATTCTGGTTCTTTCTGTGCCACCTACATCTCTTTGCAAATTGGTCCCACTGCTAAAGACATGAAGAACCCAAATTTCCCTGGGATAGATAGTTCATGATCCCAGAATTGGCTTTCAGGAAGCCCCAAATGGCAAAGAAAAAGAGGACAAGACCTGGAGTGCACTGTTGAATAGAACTTATCACTGGTCTAACCTTGGGTCTGTAGGTTTCTAAAAATTTTCTTTTGAATGCAAAGTGGCATGGTCAGTTGCACTGGCTAGAAGAAAAAGACAGAAGAGTCCTGAATGGGGTTATCCAAACTGTTCCCAGTTCAGGGTTGACCAAGCATGGGCACATCCCTGGGTATCATATCCAAGTGGCTCCATCAGAGCACTGTCCTCCCAGAGTCTCCACCCTCAGGGACCAGAGATTGACTATGTCCTGTCTACAAAAATGCTTCCTGTCCAGCACTTGCAGGGAAGAACCAGTGCCAGGAAGTAGGCACATTAGCTTTCACCAGGCTGTGGGCCCAAATCATAGTGAGAGATACATACATTGAAATTCAGGTTTTATTGAAACCCTCTCAGTACCAGGCTGTGGTGAGGTGGCAATTTTCACTTCCAGCATGAGATGATTGTGTGCAGGAAGGGAGAGAAATAGCTTTAAAACCTTAAATGTAAGGAGACCCCATTCAGACCATTCCAGGAAATTTGCAGTCGTTTTCTATTTTTTTACTTTTAAAACATTTCTTTCCCATGGAGCCCTTAGAATGTTCATTTTTTTACTCACTTTTATTTCTTCTGACACACTGATTGAACCTTTCTTGGTACTGGGGACTCAGCCAGAGGCCTGGCCACCTATCTGGTTAATTTGTCTGATTGCCAGTAAGAATACATGAAAGCACATAAAAATGAAAAAAGGAGTTTCCTTACAACAGGGCCAAACTGCAAAGACAACTAGTTGGCCTCCTAGAGTGCATAAGAGAGCCTCAATTTAAAGGCGGGGTGGAGAAACAGCAGGAGTATCTGTGTATATGGATTCAGCCAAGCTGTGGTTACCAGTGAGCCTATGTTAAAGCTTGTGACTGTCCAGACTTCCTTGGGGACAGAACTGGGTGGCTGTTGTTTTCTGGAGCATGAGAAAGCTGGACAAATAGCTTTAAAAGTCCCAATTTCTTTAGTTTTTTCCCAACTTCCCACTTTCATTATTATTTCCAGGCACTATATGAGGCAATAGGAATATAGTGGCAAATAAGACAGACCAGTTTGTTGCCCTTGTAGCCCAAGCTTTTTTTTTCTTGTACTAGGATTGAACCCAAAGTCTTTTCAGTGAGCTACATTCCCAGTCCTTTTTTATTTTTAAGTTACATTAAACTCTCAACATTGTCCCACATGTCTCTTTGAAAGTATATTCCTATGTAAAGATGAGTATAATAGAACTTTACATAAATAGGGTCATACCATAACACAATTTTTGTTTTTATGTTTTTTTTTTTTTTTTCCTTTGTTTATTCTCCTTCCTTCCACACAATGGCTTTATTTTGCTTGGCTTTTGGCTGAACTTGAACCATGGTCCTTCTCAATGAACTGTGGTATCTCCAGCCTTTTTAGCTTTCATTTCAAGAGAGAGGGCCTCATTAAGTCACAAACCTGCCCAGACTGCTCTCAAACTTCTCAAACTTAGAATGTTCCTACCTCAGCCTCCCAGAGTGCTGGGAATATAGGCATGTACCGCTGTGCCTGGCTACAGGTTTTGAAAATTTTTATGTTGATCCTCTGGCCAGTGTTAAGAATAGCATATTTCAAGAACGAGGAGGAGTGCTGGCTTTCTGAAGCTTACCTCATTGTTTTGGGGAAAGCCAGTTTAACTTTGTTTCCCTTCTAGGTACATGCTGTTTCTTTGGGCTTGTTTTGCACCCAGGTATAAGACCATGGTCCTGAGCCACTTGCAGTGTTCACTGTTCTCTCTGCCTAACCTAGAGTGCCTTTATCTCTTTGATTGATACTTAATAGACATTTCATTGTCTTGACACATCACTGTATGGATGCCTTTGGTGAGGTAAGATAGTTTATGTTAAGGAAGTTGTTATACACACACACACACACACACACACACACACACACACATTTGGTACAGGGTCTCATACATAGCTCAGACTCATAGTGATCATCTTGTTTTCAGCCTACCCAATGCACCAGTGCAGTACAGGCATGTACCACCAATGCCTGGTCTTAATTGCTGGCTCAGCACTGGGGCAGGGCTAGCTGGGGATTGAACCTGGTCCCTGTACTTACCTAAGCAGGAGCTTAGTCCATCAAACTGTCTCGTTGGCCTTCTTGTCCTATTTTTTAAAATCATCCGTTCTGTGCCACTCCCTCTCCTTTTCCTTCTCCCTCTCCCCTCTCCCCTTTCCCTTTTCCCTTTCTCCCTTTCCTGTTCCTTCCCCCTCTATGGTATTGGGAACTGAGCTTGAGCCCTGTGCTTACATGTCACTGACACACAGTGAGACACAGTACTTCCCCTTGTGTTGATTTTTTCTCTGTACTACATAACTTCTTGGTCATTGAGGTTACCCAGAGGATTCTATTGCTGAGAAAAAAAGGTACTTATTATCACCTGGTTGATAGTTAAGATTCTGACTGTGGTACATTAACTAATCGTCTATTTGTAACACCCAGCTGACCTGAATCAGTGAAGTGCTCACCTGAGGATTATTGTCAGCAACATTGAAAGGACCTGGAGAGGAAAAGGCCCACTGTGGATTCTTTTAGAAAATGTCATGATGGCTTTCCTGATATGAATTTGGCTGTTTACATCATTGGAGGAACTCAGGTCCTCATTATAGCTGAGGATGGCCATCGTTCTCTTCGTGGGAGCTCTGTTCCTTAACTTTGAGCATCACTTCCTGGCTCCAGTGAAGTTCCCTCAGTCTGTTGGCACAGATCCTTCACCTCTCTGGTACAAACTTTCTAGCTGACCTTTGGGGCTCCCTAGTGCAGATCCTTAATACAGATTTGCATGAGACATTGTGTGGGCTCTAGGCCTCCAGTTGGATATCTCTTCTATAAGTTGTAAATTTATAGAAAAGCTGCCAAGATAATACAAAGTTCCTATATCCTAGTGCATGTGAAATAAGTAGCCTTGTTATGATTTTTAATTTACATTTCCCTAATGAAGTGGGCATCTTTTTTTTTTTTTTTTTTTTGGTACTGGGAATTGAACTTAGGACCCTGCCCTTGCCAGGCAAGTGCTTATTCTACTGAGCTATCTTCCTGGCCCAAAGTGGGCATCTTTTTAAGTGTTTCTGTTAGTCATTAGGATATTTTCTTTGGAGAAATATAATTCAAGTCCTTTCTATAATGGTTTTTTCTTTCTATAATTTTTAATTGGGTTGTCCTAATTATTCTTAGATCTTCCTTTAACAATGAGTATATTGTGGCCAGCAAGATAGCTCAGCAGTCTAATGCACCTCTTAGGCAAGCTGAGGCAAAGTGCAAGGACCAGCATTAGTTCCCCAGCACCACATGTGGGGATACCAGGGTGGACTGAGTGGGCCACAAAAAACAAAAACACGCAAAAACCCCCTGAGAATATAAGTCCCTTGACAGATTATAAATCATTTGAAAGATTCTTGCCTTCAGTAATAATTCTTTAAGTAATTAGTGTGTCTGTTTACTTTCAATCTCTTTACCCACACAGTCATCCTCAAAGCACTGAAAAATGATCTTAGTTCTGTAATAATATGTTTTCTTTTTAATTCTATGTAGAAACAAAGATAATTATATGTAGAAACAATTCTGCGAAAAGCAGAATTGTTCGCATCCTAATCTTCACTTTCAAAATAAAGGTTTTGTTATTTTATTTTGTTGAGACAGGGTCTCCCTATGCAGTTGGGGCTGGCCTTAAGGTCACTTTTGTAGCCCTCAGGCTAGTCTTGAACTCACAGAGATCATCTGGACTCAACCTCCTGAGTGCTGGGGTTATAGGCATGCACCACCTCACTGGGTTTAGAATAAAGATTTTAAAAAGCGATTTGTCCTCATTTGATACTAAAAGTAATTATACATTTTTTATAGAAAAGCTCAGAACTATTGACCAGAATGTTCTGATTTCCATACTTTTCAGTGATAATTATCTAATGATATATATGTGCATGGTTGACTCAGGCACAAAAATCCCTATGTACACATATTCATTCATATATGGATGATAGTCTGTATACCATTTTGTTATCTGTCCTTTTCTGGTATGCTTAATAATATATTTTGAACATCTCACTCCTTTAATAATTAAAATGTGACATCCAGGAATGAAATACTTTTTTTATTTTTTGCAGAGCTTGTATATGGTAGGTCAAGTTCTCTGAACTTGATCCCCAGACCTTTGTTTTATTTTGAGACAGATTTTCATTTTGTTGTCCATGCTGGCTTTGATTCTGATCATTCTTGTCTTAGCTTCCCAAATAGCTGGGATTAGACATGTGCCATCATAACTGGCTTGAAACTTTTTTTTCTTTTTGGGGTGCTGGGAATGGAACCCAGAGCCTCAAGCATGTTAAACAAGAACTCTACCACTGAGCTATATCCCTAGCCATTGAACTTCCTGTTGTTGTTAAATTTGGGCTTTGATCACACTAGGCAAGCATTCTACCACTGTGGGATATTCTTAGGCCTTCTTTATTTTGAGACAGTATTGCTAAACTCCCCAGGCTGACCTTGAACTGTGTTCTTTCTACCCCAGCCTCCTCTAAGTAGATGGAATTATACGCCTGATTCACGATGTTTGGCTCTACATGATCTTTTTTTGGTAATTGGCATGGAACTCAGGGCCTCCATACTGTGCTACATCCTCAGCCCTTATTATTTTTGAGACAAAGTCTTGTTAAATTTCCTACACTGTGTTTCTTATATAAGAGAAATCGTGTGATACTATAGCTTATGTACCTTACTTACTTCACTTAATACCATGTTCTCAAGTTGCTTCTATTTGAATAGGAATGCCTCACATTTGTCTTTCTTTATGGCAGTGTAGTACTCTTGTGTATATGTAGCATTTTCCTTATTCGCTTATCTGCTGATGGATATATATGCCATTTTCAAGATCTAACTGTGCTGCTACAAACATGGGTGTGCATGTTTGTTACATGCCTGTAATAGGAAGATCTGAACTCTTCTGCGAAGATACTTACAAGAGGTAGAGCTAGGTCAAATGGAATTTCTACCCCCAGTTTTGTGAGAAATCTCCACACTGACTTCTTTAGTGGTTGTACTAGTTTATATTACCACCAACAATGAGGAACGGCCTTCTCCCCACATCCTTGCCAGCACATTATTAGACTTTTTAATGGCCATTTAAAAAAATTTTTTATTTTATTGAAGTACAAATATCAATGAGACAGTTTTAAGATACCTTGACAAGATAGATTTGATAAATTAATACTTTGCAAACTGTTTTCATAATGTTTTGGCATCACAGAAGATGCATACATGATATTATACTTACAGACATTATTATAGCATATATTTCTTATCAGTAAATTAAGAGAGTGTAGCTGTTTG
>PVKA01028155.1:0-29708 GCA_004027165.1 Ctenomys sociabilis
CACTCATAAATATTTATGCACCAAACACAGGAGCACCCAGCTATGTAAGACAAATCTTTTTTTTTTTTTTTTTTTTTTTTTTTTTGTCTTTTTTTTTGAGACAGGGTCTCACTATGCAGTTCAGGCTGGCCTTAAGCTCACTTTGTAGCTTAGGCTGGTCTCGAACTCACAACAATCCTCTTGCCTCAGCCTCCCGAGTGCTGGGATTACAGGCATGTGCCACCATGCCCGGCTGTCTGTAAGACAAATCTTAAGGGACATGAAAAACTTAATGTCTAAGAACACAATCTTAATAGGAGACCTTAACGCACCCTTATCTCAAAAAGATAGGTCACGAGACAAAAAATTAGCAAGGAAGTAGCAGAACTGAACCAGAGCTTGGAACAAATAGACCTGGTGGACATATACAGTGTTCCACCCAACCACAGCTGAATACACATTTTTTTCAGCTGCACATGGGTCATTTTCCAAAACAGACTACATACTAGTCCAGAGGTCATGCTTAAGTATATGCAAGAAAATAGAAATTATCCCTTGCGTACTATCTGACCACAGTGCAATGAAACTGGAAATAAATGACAAAAGAAAACAGAAAACCCACTAAATTCATGGAAACTAAACAACAACCTACTCAGCAATCAATGGGTCACAGAAGAAATTCAACAATATCTACAATTCAATGAAAATTCAAGTACAACTTCCCGGAATTTATGGGATGCGTTGAAAGCAGTTCTTAGAGGGAAAATAATAGCTATGAACTCACACATTAGGAGAACAGATAGGGAAGAAATGAGCACCGTAATGTTGTACCTCCAACAACTAGAAAAAGAAGAGCAAACAATACCTAGAGTGCAAAGACAGGAAGAAATCATAAAGATTAGAGCAGAAATTAATTCAATTGAGATGAAAAACCCGCTCAAAGAATCCACAAATCAAAAAGTTGGTTCTTTGAAAAACTAAAGAAAGTTGATAAGCCTCTTGCCAAACTCATCAAAAAGAGGCAAAAGAAAATTCAAGTACAAGTGATAAGGAATGAAAAGGCTGAAATCACCACAGATCCAGTGGAAATTCAGAAGATTATCAATAGTTACTTCGAGAACCTTTACACTTACAGAATAGAAGACACAGAAGAAATGGACAGATTCCTTGAAAGGTATAAATTACCAAAACTGAATCAAGAAGATATTACAACTCTCAATAAGCTGATAAGAGCCAACAAAATACGAAATGTAATAAAAAGCCTATCGACAAAGAAAAGTCCAGGGCCTGATGGATTCACAGCTGAATTCTACAAGAAATTTATAGAAGATATAATTCCCACACTCTACAAACTCTTCAATGAAGTTGAAAAGGAAAAAGTCCTCCTGAAATCATTTGTGGAGGCACGTATAATACTGATTCCAAAACCAGGGAAAGACACAACCAAAAAGGAGAACTACAGGCCAATCTCCCTCATGAACATAGATGCAAAAATACTCAACAAAATCCTGGCAAATAGAATACAGCAAATCATCAAGAAGATCATACACCGTGACCATGTAGGATTCATCCCAGGGATGCAAGGATGGTTCAATATTTGAAAATCTATAAATGTTTTATAGATTTGAAAATCTATTAATATACCATATTAATAGACTGAAATCTAAAAACCACATGATCATCTCAATTGATGCAGAGAAATCCTTTGACAAAGTCCAACACTCAGTCATGTTCAAGGTCCTACAGAAAATTGGAATAGATGGACTCTATCTGAGCTTGATAAAAGCCATCTATGACAACCCAAAAGCTCATATAATCCTAAATGGGGGAAAACTGAAATCTTTTACTCTTAAATCAGGTACAAGACAAGGATGTCCTCTATCACCCCTCCTATTCAATATAGTCTTGGAGTCCTTAGCAACAGCCATTAGAAAAGAGGGAGAAATAAAGGGAATAAGAATAGGAAAAGAAGAAGTTCAATTATCACTATTTGCAGATGATATGATACTTTACATGGAAGACCCAAAAAATTCCACCAAGAAACTAATAGAACTGATAGCAAAATTCAGTAGCATAGCAGGATACAAAATCAGTACTCAAAAGTCAGTAGCATTCCTCTACACAGATAAGAAGCACATTGAAAGGGAAACAATAGAAACAATACCTTTTACAATAGCACCACAGAAAATGAAATACCTTGGGATTCACTTAACCAAGGAAGTCAAAGATCTTTTCACAGAAAATTACAACACCCTAAGAAAAGAGATTATAGAGGATTTCAGAAAATGGAAAGATATTCCATGCTCCTGAAGAGGAAGAACCAACATTGTGAAGATGGCCATACTCCCCAAATTGCTGTACAGATTTAGTGCAATCCCTGTCAAACTGCCACCAACATACCTCCCAGATATAAAGAAATCAATCCTAAAATTTATTTGGAACCACAAACTACCTACAATAGCAAAGGCAATGTTGGCCAAGAAAGACAAGGCAGGAGGCATCACAATTCCTGATTTGAAATTATACTACAAGGCCACTGTGATAAAATCAACATGGTATTGGCAACAAAATAGACCTGAGGATCAGTGGAATAGATTAGAAGACGCAGAGGCACCTACAATCACACTCAGTCATCTTATCTTCGACAAAGGGGCTACACAAGCTCACTGGAAGAAAGATAGCCTCTTTAACAAATGGTGTTGGAAAACATGGTTTTCTACATGCTGAAAACTACAACTTGACCCAGCTCTATCACCATGCACTAAGTTAAAGTCAAAATGGATTAACGATCTAAACATTAAAACAGAAACACTCAATCTCCTGGAAGAAAAAGTAGGAGGAACTCTTGAAGACATAGGGGTAGGCAGAAAGTTCATGAACAAACATGTATTCACATGGGAAGCACTTGAAAGAATCAACAACTGGGCATGGTGGCGCAGGCCTGTAATCCCAGCACTCGGGAGGCTGAGGCAGGAGGATTGTTGTGAGATTGAGTCCAGCCTGAGCTACAAAGTGAGCTTAAGGCCAGCCTGAACTGCATAGTGAGACCCTGTCTCAAAAAGACCAAAAAAAAAAAAAAAAGAATCAACAACTGGGATTAACTCTTCTTAAGGAGCAATGTTAAAAGAAATTGTCAACAGAGTGAAAAGACAATCCACAAACTTTGAAAATATCCTAACTAATAAGCAATCAGACAGAGGTCTACTGTGTAAAATATATAAAGGACTAAGATATAACAGGGCGGCCAGGGAGATAGCTCAATAGAATAAGCCCTTGTCTGGCAAGTGTAAGGGCCTGAGTTCAATCCCTGGTTCTGCAAAAAAAAAGAAAAGAAAATGTGTAGTTTTGGGGCCGGGGAGATGTCTCAGTGGGATAAGCGCTTCCCTGGCAAGCGCAAGGGCATGAGTTCAAGCCCCGGTTCTGCCAAAAAAAAAAAAAAAAGGAAAAAACAAAACAATATTTAGGCAAGATATAACAGGGCCCTCAAATTTAAAGACCCAGTTCAGAAATGGGCATCTGAGATGAATACATACTTCTCAGAGGACGAAATTAAAGAAGAGAATAAATATATGAAAAATGCTCCACATCGCTAGCCATTCCTGAAATGCAAATAAAAACAACACTGCGATACTATCTCACTCCACAAAGAATGGCTATTATAAGGAAATCAACCAACAACAGATGTTGGAGAGGTTGTGTGGAAAAGGGAACACTTCTCCACTGCTGGTGGGAATGTAGATTGGTACAACCATAATGGAGGTCAGTGTCGAGACTCCTCAAACGGTAGAACTAGAAATCCCATTCAAGCCAGCTATCCCCCTACTGGGAATTTTCCCAAAGGATCTGAAAACACTGTATCATAGTGATATATGTGTACCTATGTTTATAGCAATGCAATGTGTGATCGCAAAATCTTGGAAACAACGAAGATGTGTATCACATGAGGAATGGTTGAAAAAGATTTGGTATCTATGTAATGGAGTATTACTCAGCTATTAAGAATGATAAGTTTATACTGAAGTGGATGCCACTTGAACATATACTCATAAGTGAAGTAAACCAGACACACATGTGCAAATATCATATAGTCTCCCTAGTATAACAAGTGAAAAGCAGAAATATAAAAGGAAACGTACAACAACAACTAAAATCAATTGAGTCAGATAGGGCAAAGTGAATGACATATGCTGCAGGATTCTAATCAGCTTTTCTTCTGGATAGTTAACAACCTAATTTCACAAATCAGAGTTGGAGAAATAGAAGAGCCACAATGCCAGCCAACATTTTGGCTCTAGCCTTGTGGGGTCAGCGAAGACTCGGGGCGTAGGAGAACCTGTGCTGCAACATCATGAAACTCGGTTGAACTCTAAATTTTCTGAACAAGGAGATTGTGGAGCCACAAAGGAAAGGGACTGAGGTTCTATAGTGTGCCTGAGGAGAGTCACATGGAGGGAAAACTTTCTCTCGGGTTCTCATGGAGAGCAAACTGGTCACTCATTGGCCATGACTCATCCACATGGATGACACAGACAAAGGATCTTCAGAATAATGTACAGCACTACAGGATGAACCCTGAGGGGACTTCACTGACCACATAGGAAACATAAAGTACATGTGTTGGTTTATAGGTCTTGCTCTATCTGGGTCTTATCCATCCAGCAGGGAGGTATAGAAATGAAGTGTACATAGCGGGGCCATAATATTAAGCTGACTCTGAATGGCTATGGTCAACAACTTCTTTGAATAACTCACTATTGTGGAATGCTGGACTGTGTTGGATTGTGTTGTCGAGTTCAATCACCTAGGTTAGTTGAATGACAATGGAGTGCCCACCTTTGAGAGGTGTAGACAAAGGAAGGGGTATAGAAAGAAAAAAATCATGATGTGTGTGTATGGACAGTACGGTTGGGATGGATAACGCTGTGCTTGTACATAATCCTATGAGAGGCAGGATTTGCTCTGATGGTGGTTGGACAGGATGTTCTGTCGGCTTCTAGTGCTATGGTCATCCACTAGGAAAATAATTACTGAATTTTTGATGTAATTCAGGTATGGAAAATGGGATAGGTAAACAGCTACACTCTTAATTTACTGATAGGAGACATCTGCTATAGTGATGTCTGTAAGTATAATATCGTGTATGCACCTTGTACAATGCCAGGGCAGTATGAAAACAGTTTGCAATGTATTAATTTGTCGAATCTGTCTTGTTAGGGTGTCTTGGAACTGTCTGATTGATATTTGTACTTCAATAAAATAAAAAATAAATTAAAAAAAAGAAAAAGAATGACAATAAAAACTACTCAAAATGAAACAAAAAATTTTAATAAAGAAGAAGTTTAGTGAACTTGGAGATGTGTAAATAGAATCCCTGATAAAGGGAGTAAGGAAGAGATAGAAATAATCTTAAAAGAAGAAATAACTTATTGATATATAGAAGATGAATTCCTAAATAATTATAAGTGACAGAAGTGAGATTTTTAAGAGTGCATGATGTTTAATTCCATTTTTGTAAAATTCTAAATAAATGAACCAATAGCAACAGAAAAAGATTCAGTGGTTGCCCAGGAATGATGATGCCAGGATACAAGGAGAATTGGGGGGAAAAAAGAGGTAAAATAAGCTTTTGGGGGCAATGATCATGGTTGTCATTTTGATGGTGCTGATACTGTCAGTGTGTCTTTGGCAGTACGTTTAACTTATTTATACTATGTTGGCTGTATTTTGATAATTGTTTTTAAAGTTGCAGAAAATTAAACAAATAGTAACTTAAGGAAAGCTAGTGTTTAGCTGTAATTATATGTCACATAATACCTTTGGTATCAAAGTTACTTGTGGTAAAGATTATCATTTCTCTCTCTCTGTCTCTCTCTGTCTCTGTCTCTGTCTCTCTCTCTCCCTCTTTGGCAGAACCGGGGGTTGAACTCAGGCCCTCATGCTTGCCAGGTAAGTGCTTATTACTCGGGTCAGGGAGATAGCTCAGTGGAGTAAGCGCTTCCCTGGCAAGTGCAAAGCCCTGAGTTCAATCCTTGATTCCACCCCAAAAAATTATAATTTCTCAATGATAAAGTTGCAATTTTTAAGAAGATATAGTGAATTTAAATTAATATGTTTTTAATATCATGTCAAAATGTAGAAAACAAAAATGAACAAAATTAAGACAGATAAAGCCAAATCTCTTGTCAAGAGATTTTAATTATTTATCTCAAAAATTCCTAGAATTTCTTTTTTTAATGCACTTTAGTGCAGGGTCTACAGGTTCTCACTACACAGATGGGACTCATAGTGATCCTCCTGTTTTTAGCCTCCCAAGTGATGGGATTACAGGCTTGTGCCACCATGCCCAGTCTCAATTGCCCTCTCAGTGGCCCTGTGGGGAGGGGCAGGCATCTAGAATTTCTTACTGAAAAAAAGTCAACAAGAATATAAAGTAGGTCCCAGTGAGATGGCTCAGTGGAATAAGCACTTGCCTGGCAAATGCAAAGACCTGAGTTCCATCCCAGGTTAGGCCAAAAAAAGAAAAGGAAGAAAAGAATATAGAAGACTAGAATCATTAATGAATTAATCAAGAAATTTTGCCAAAAGGCACATAACACCATAGAACCAACACTTTCAGTATGATGCTCTTCCGAGATTCATGGGCAGATTACAGAAATGGATCATGTAGTAAAACAAAGAAAATCTTCACACATCACAAGAGTATTGAAGCCACATAGACTAGTATTTCAAAGCAAGTTCTCCCTCAGCATACTCTGAGATAGATTTTTTTTTTCTTTTAGTGGTACAAGGGATCAAACTCAGGACTTGCACTTGCCAGGTAAGTACCTACTCCGCTGATCCATCTCCCCAGCCCCTGGGATAGATTTTTGAGTGCAAGACATTTCTTAAACATCAACTCCTTTGAGAGAAAATTTTAAGAAGCCAGAAGGAGTCAATTTCAAAGCAAGCTTAACCAATCTCTCTCTTAGAGAGAGCTGTACAGAATTATATATTTCTATGTGGCTGACATTGCTGCACCTTCTGCCCCTACCATCACTCAGGGCAAATTGCTAGGTGAGCTAAGATGCGGTGCCCCTCTGCAGCTGCAGCAGATCCTCAAGGAGCTGATAGATAAAAATCTGTCTATTGACCATGCACAACCCAGTGAAGCTCTTCCTTGCATGAAGATGAGGAAGATACACCCACATGTTTACTCAGCAAGCAGATCCTAACTAACCAAGACTTTTAAATTAAGTTAAAATTAATTAGAAATCTATAATGGGGATAAATCCCTGTATATTTGGAATTAGGAGCATACTTCTACATAGCATGCACCTAAGTAACCTCTGGGCCAAGAGAACAAAGGAACAGAAATTACAAGATGCTTTGAATAGAATAATGTGCATTATGAATGCACAATGCAATCTCAATCTCGAAAAAAAATTAATAGTCTCAAAAGATCAGAAAGTTAATGAGCCAGGAAGATAAAGTTAGAAAAGCCAGAAACTCAAATAGAGGAGAAAAAAGTCAGAAGGATAAGAATGGGATGCAGTGAAATAACTATAGAACACTATAAATGAAGAGATGATAAAGCCAAAACTTGATTTTGAAAAGACTAACAAAATCGACAAACTTAGTGAACCATATCAAGAAAATTTTAAAAAGAAGGCACAATGAATAAGAATGAAACAAGTAAGATTGCCATAACTGGTATAGAGAAGATAATATTAACAATATTATGCGAATGCATTTGTCACTGTAGGACCAATGGGAAATTTCTTAGAAATTTTTTTTCATATAACTTTTATTTATTTATTTATTTATTTATTTATTTATTTATTTATTTATTTATTTATTTATGTTTGGTGCCAAAGACTAAACCCAGGGCTTCTAGCTTGCTAGGCAAGCATACTACTGCTGAGCCAAATCCCCAGCAATACCCCGTTTTTTGTTTTTGTTTTTTCATTTAACTTTAGAAAGGTGACTAAACTTCTTTGGAACCAGTGTAGCACGTTTTCAAAAAGTTAACTAGAGTTACCAAATGACCCAGCAATTTTACTCCTGGGTATATGTTACTCTAGAGAATTGAAAATATATTACATAAATATATGCAAAAAGTAGAGCCAGCCCAAATGTGTATAGAAATCTGTAGAGTCAGAAAATAGACAGTGGCTGCCAAAGGTTTGCGGGAGAGGAGTAAGTACATGAATTGCTCAAGTGTGCACCTCTCCTCTTGACGGTCAGAAAAATGTTCTAAAATTAGGCATTAGATGGATGAATGGCATTATGGATGTGCTTCTACCCACCAAATTGTACACTTCAAGAGGGTGAGTGCTATGCTATGTAGACTTCAATTTGTAGACATAGAAAATAAACGGTTAATAAATAAAATTATTTTTAAAAAGCGAGTGAACAAAAAATACTTTTTAAAAATCAGAATGATCCAAGAAATGTTAAAGAAATTGAATCATTATTCAAAAGTTTTCTCTCATAAAACAGAAAAATGAACATCATGAAACTCAGTTGTGCCCCCAATTTTCTGATCAAGGAGATTATGGAGCCACAGAGGAAAGAGACTGATGATCTATAGTGTGCCTGGAGAGAGTCACACGGAGACAAAACTTTCTCTCAGGCTCTCACAGAGAGCAAACTGGTCAAGCGCTGGTCGTGACTCATCCACATGGATGACACACACAAAGGATCTACAGAATAAGGTACAGGATTGCAAGATAAACCCTGAGGGGACTTCACTGACCTCATCAGAAACAAGAGCTACATCTTTTGGTATATAGGTCTTGCTCTATCTCAGTCTTAACTATCCAGCAGAAAAGTATATAAATGAGGTATATAATGTGGGGCCATAATAATAAGTTGAGCTGTAAATGGCTATAGTCAACAGCTTCTTCAGATAACTCACTATTGTGGAATGCTGGACTGTGTTGGATTGTGTCGTCGAGTTCAGGCGCCTAAATTGGTTTAATGACAATGGAGTGCTCATCTTTGACAGGTGTAGACAAAAAAAAGGAGGATACAAAGGAAAAATCATGATGTGTGTATATAAACAGTACAGTTATAATAAATATGCCATGCTTCTGCATAATTCTATGAGAAGCAAGATTTGCACTAATAGTGGTTGGACAAGATATTATGTCAGCTTCTAGTACTGTGGACAACCACTAGGAAGATAAGAAGGTAGAAAGTATTAATTATTGAATCTGTGATATAATTCAGGTATAAAGAAATAAGATAAGTAAACAGCTACACTCTCTTAATTCACTGATTAGAGACCTCTGCTATAATAATGTCTGTAAGTATAATATCATGTATGCACCTTGTACGATACCAAAACATTATGAAACAGTTTGCAATGTATTAATTTATCGAATCTGTCCTGTTAATTTGTTTTGAAACTGTCTCATTTCTGTTTGTTCTTCAATAAAATAAAAAAATTTAAAGGAGATTTAAAAGCTAAAAAAAATGGTTACATAATAAAAAAATAGAAAAATGAATGTTAAAGTGTATGCATTTCATTTCTGTGAGATAGATGTGTCTAGAGATCTAATAAACAGCATGGGGACTACAGCTAATAATAGTGTATTTTATATTGGAAGGCAGCTATGCTCACCACTATACCACCAATGCAGGCTGTGTATTATATATTGGGAGTCAACTAAAATAATATATTTTAAGTATATTTAATACACATGAAAAAAGTAACTATATGGTTAATGCCTATGTTCATTAGTTTGAGTGCAGTAATCATTCATATATACATATATGTATATATTATATATACAGGTATGTATAATTTAAATATAGCATTAAAAAATCTAATTATATATACAGGTATGTATAATTTAAATATAGAATTTTTAAAAAAATCTAAGGAATAAAGAGGGAGTGCTCATCTTTAATAAAGCTATTATACCTGATGCCAACTTGAGGGGACAGGCGAATAAAGGAAAGTTACAGGGTAAGCTTTTTCATATTTTCAGACACAAAAATTTTAAAACCTTGATTAATCCAATCCAATAGATTAAAAAAATACTACAGCATCTACAAGTTAACTTCACCCCACAAAACATAAGCTATTCCTGGTCCTGACTTGTCTTTTTGCTTTGCCCTTTCCCCCCCATGGAAAGTCAAGTTTTACTTTTAAACATTTGTGTCAGTACTGGTCCTTATATGCCCCAAGTTGCATGGGATACAGAAAAATCTTCCTCCTTATATCTTATTTTGGATTCTTTATAAACAGACCATAGGCATGGACATAAATACAAACAGTTAATTTGGTTGGGGAATCCAAGATACATGTATCGGGGTGTGGGAGAGTCCAACTGGAAGCCTCCCCCAGAGGCCTATGAATCTAAAGAAATTGTTATGGAAGCCATAACTGTCACAGAGTCTGGGTTTCAACACTGTCGTAGAGCACTAAGAGCTAGTATGAAACACGTGGTTCAAGCATATTTCCTCAAAACACAAGGGACTGGGCGTCCTTTATGCCAGGCTAGGGGCTGCTCCCCTGGGGCAGCACTGAAGAGGCATTATTTTTTGCACTTATTATGTGCATGAAGACCTGAGAGCCAGAGAACACCTCAGACAGAGGTGGGGCAGGAAGCTGAAAGTGGTAGGTGGGCACTAATGTGAGAAGGGTGAGGGAATGTGGGTAGGACACTGGGTTGTGGTACAGGTGGGCCCAGGGAGTGTGCTAATGAACAATGCTACAGATGGTTCTTCCAGGGACAGCCCAGAGTGCCTTTGATCTATTAGCTTTCGCATACATTGCCTGGAAGGCAGAAGATGGGCCAAAACTGGCTGCAATGGTTTTTGCAACTCCCTTCACATGTCCTGCACCCATGGTCTAGTAGTGCAGTTTAGAAAGTAAGGGTATTTTGCACCAATAATCATGGCTTGATAGTACCTGAACCAAATTCTGGGGTAACAAGAATATAATTTTTTGTATCTTAATACACGTATTTGTAATTCTCCACCATCTCCGGTTTTCACTTGTAGAAACCTGGAAAAATGTCTATTTTTTTTTCAGTGTATTTAGTACAGGGTCTCAATACATAGCTCAGACTCATAGTGATCCTCCTGTTTTCAGCCTCCTCAGTTCTGGGATTACAAGCACCATGCCCACCAGGACCTGGTTGCTGGCTCAGTGTGCCCGGGGGTGGTGCTGGGGACTCTGCACTGGCTTAAGTAGGTGCCTAATGCACTGAGCTATATCACTGTCCCAATCTCTATTCTTTGAAAACATATTCTAAACCATATATATGCTGGTGAACAGAAGGTTAGTTATAGGACTAGAAAGGAATAGTAGTTTAAGTGTCTTCAGAAAATATTGGAGCATTAGTAAAATTTGAGGCATATGGCACATGTCCTTTTGTTATTTTTCAAAGGGCAGAACAAATTTTAGTGAGAAAGGAAATCTTTTAAATGCTGGAGTTGATTGTGATCTGTACTCTGTAAAGTGTCCATCTGTGCAGCAGCTCTCTGCTCTGGGAAGTGCAAGTCCTGCACGTGATCCTCCCACTTCGCAAGAAAGTTCTGATACTCTTTCCATTGCAAGTCCAAAACTAAAAAGTTGGAGAGATCATTTTCCCAATCTGTTCAATATCAACAGACCGGAACAATTCAGTCCTCCAGAAATGTTCAAAAACAATGATGCCATCTTCAGCTAGAAGTTTTCATGACTTGTGTCCCAAGTCCTAGCACTTGGAATTGAGCTATTGATTCCTTCTTTGCAATATCTCTTGAACACCTCCTCCTGCCATCTGTCCATTCTCTGTTTATGCTTTCTTAGGTAAGGTTCCATCTGCCTTTATGAACTTCAGTCATGCATTATTTGACCACTTAACTCTACTCCTGGAAATAAATGCATTGTTAAGCAATTCCATCATTGTGTAAACAATATGGAGTGAACCTACACAGACCCAGGCATAGGCTAGTTGCTCAATAAGAACTCTTGATGTAGCACAGGGGCCGGGAAGGTAGCTCAGTAGAATAAGTGCTACCCTGGCAAGCGCAAAGGCCTGAGTTCAATCCCTGGTTCTGCCAAAAAAAAAAAAAAAAAAAAAAGAAGAAAAAGAAAAGAAAGAAAAAAAAGAAAAAGTGGTTAAAATTGCAGCACTGTGTACTGTTTCAAGATAGGAGTACACTCACACAACACTAGAAAGAACAATATAATAAATACATAACCCAGGAACAGCTATTTATTATCAAGTATTATGCATATGCATATGTCTCAATTATTTTTCTGGTTGTTGAAACAAAATACCCAACACCCAAAGTTAAGGGAGGAAAGGTTTAATTGGCTCACAATTTGTAGAGGTTTCAGTCATTAATTAGCTGTTTCCAAGGCAGTGTGGCCTGGAAGAGGGGTATTGCAGAGAAGAAACAGTTCTTGGCAGGCCGAAGACACTAAAAGCAAGGCAGCAAACAAGCAAGGGACCAGACAGGCCTCCTCCTGTCCCTTATATTATATCCAAGCTACTGGGGACTGGAGCAGCGCCAAGTCAATCGGTGGTCTGCATTAGTAGTCCTCCACTCTTAATCCTAGCATTGCACCGTGAATCAGTCATCGCACACTCTAGATTGATCCACCTCTGAGCCCCCCACCCCCAGGACTGCATGAAGCTTGGGAGAGGCATCTAGACACAAGCCATATGGACATAGCTATCTGTGCTGTGCATTTATGTGACTGGTTGCCTAGTGTGTTTATGTACATCAGCATCACCATATACAAGAATGATGCACTGTGCTACAGTTATGATATATAGGATGTGACTAGGTGATAGGAAAGGTTTTGGCATTATTATAATTTCACTGAAATACAGTAGTATATGTATTCTGTTGTTGGTAAAAATATTTTTATGTGGCACATAGCTATGTAGATTTTTGGAAGCTGTGTAGATTTTCTTGCCTCCTGAGGGCTACATTCGATCCACCCTGTAGTCCATATCAGAGTAGGCCGCTCATAATATCCCTTTCATCATGTTCTCTTGCTCAGGTATCTCCTCTAGCTCCAGATTTTTAGGTTCTATACTGGCCTTCAAGAGCCTGGCTCATCCTTATCTGTCTGAAATTCTCAGTCCCTACTCTCCATTCTGCATCCTGCATCCTCCCCAGTCTGGTTGGGTCTCTCACTGCTGCCTAAACACATAACATTTTTTCCTTGCTTTCTTATTGCACACACTCTTATCTATTCCTTTACCTCCCACTCCTAACATATCCACAGGTTAGCAGGCCAGATGAGATATGCAGAAGATTTCAATCCCCGCCGTTCTCCCTGATCATAATTTAGGGTTCAATCATGAGCCTTTGACCTCAAAGAATGAGGCAAAAAGAAACTGATTTCAAGTTTTAATCAATGAGATCTCCTAAACCAATCACTCTAAAGCCTCACCTCCATTTCTCTTTCATTCTGTTTTAATTTTCTCCATAGTATTTGTCAAAATTTGAACCATCTTGTTCCTGTACTTAGGATTCTTTTTCTTTTTGTCTTTGGGGGGGCAGAGTTTCATGATGCAGTTCAAATTGGCCTTGAACTCACTCTGTAGCCCAGGCTGGCCTCGAACTTGCAGTGATCCTGCCTGCTGCAGGAACAGTACCTTGTCTTACCTAATGCTCTCTCTCCCAGTGTCTGTGCTTGGCACATAGCAGAGCTCAGGAAGAGCAGATGAATACGTGTGCAGATCTAGTCCCGGAAGCCTTTTCCTGTTAGGTTATCCTAATCTTCCTGAGCCCTATAACAAACATTTGCTTCTTGGCTCTCTCTGTATATGGAATAGCAGCTTACTGACATTATTTGTCTATACCGTATTTTATACATGTGCCCCTCATTTGTCTTCCTATCTCTCAACTTATTGGCAAGAACCAAAGCTTAGGGACAAAACTCGCTAGTTTTGAAGACAGAACCAAATTTAAATTCCACTTGATAACTGGATGACTTTGTTAAAAGTTATTCAAGCTTTCTGAACTGCAGAGAAAAAAAAGAAAAGAAAGAGTACTTTTCTCAGAGGATTAGGGGGAAGATTTAATGAGATATGCATGTAAAGCACTTGTGAAAGGGCCTTGGACATACTGAATACTTATTAAACCTAGATACTTTTAACTTGAAAAAATACTTTCAGAAAATACAGTGTATATTTATATTATTAAATATGTTTTAATATATATTATCATATGTATTATTATGTTGAATTTTTTAAAGGAAATGTGACAAATGTGTCCCATTATAAATTAGTAACTTAATATTTCACCATTTTTCAAATCTTTTTAAATAAAGGGAATAAAATATTAAAGCATAGAGAAGCTGCTTTTGCTAAACATGACTGTGATTATGATTTTTTACTTCTTTTACTTTTGTCTTTGGGAGACAGGGTTTCAATGTGCAGTTCAAGCTGGACTGGGACTCAATTTGTAGCCCAGGCTGGCCAAAAAACTCAAAGTGATCTTCCTGCCTCAGCCTCCCAAGTATTGGGACATAGTGAATACTTATTAAACTTAGATACTTTTAACTTGAAAAAATACTTTCAGAAAATACAGTGTATATCTATATTATTAAAATATGTTTTAATAGATATTATCAAATATATATTATTACATTGAATATAGGTGTGCACCACTATGCTGGGCTGATTATGATTTCTACTCAGAAATGTTCCTTAAGAATAATAATGCATCACATATTCCAGCCTTTTCAGGATAAATTATCATAGAGGTAGGTGCTCTAGGAATATTCATTGAATTAAACTGGAATGATAACTTGTTTATTCACACTGCAGAAAACTGATTTCCAGTGGATGGTCTGCTTCTTGATCACTAGAGCCAGGCAAAATCTGCAGTGCTTCTAGATCATGCAGAAAAGATTTTTATCAAGTTTATCAACTCTGTGACAAGGCTGGAGACAAATTCTCTCCCTGCAAAATCTCAGAAAGAAAAACAATATAATGTTTAAATGATACCAAACAGGGGCAGGTTTCATATTTTACTTTATCTAGAAAGCCTTTGCAAGCGGCATCCAGCCAGCTAGTAAAAGTCAGAAAGTTTCTTAGCAGGGAAGATATGATTAAGAAGATGCTGTCGGTCAAGGCAGTTTTCTTTGATGAGCTAAATCAGGGGTAGCAGGGTTGTAGCATCTAGGCAGGGCTTAAAATCTGGAGTTATGATTGTCAACCAGAGCAGCAGCACTGATCAGAACCAACACCAAACAGGAGTCGGCAGATCCAGGGCCCGGGTCTAGTGGTTGCTGACCAGCTGCATAATAAATTGCTTGACTTCCTGTGGGCTCAGCCCCTCCCCTGTCAAGTGAAAGGATGAGCAATGGTCTCTGAGGTCCCATAAACTCTTAAGTGCTGTAACCTAACAGCGCTAACAGACAGAAGTTTGCTCTGTTTCTGAGCTGAGTTCTACTTCTTCAGCTTAATAGTGCATTAGTTCTTTATGACTGTGTACCAAATTACCCTTAAATTCGGTATTTTTAAACAGGATACATTTATTGCATCAGAGTTTCTGTGGGGAGGAATCCAGGCAGAGCTCAACTGGTTGCTCAGCTGAGGACCTCTCAGAAGCTGAGTTCAGGTGTTAGAAGAAGCTGGTGAAATCCTTTCACTGCTGCCCTGTTCTCATGAGAACTGGATAACTAGCCCACACTTGAGGGGAGGAAATTACATAAGGCATAACTACCAAGAGGTGGGGGACATTGTGGCCATTTCTTTTTTAATTCAAAAAAATTTTTTTCTCCCTTGTACATTTGTGATATCTAATCAACATATTCATATATGAATATGTTGATTAGATATCACAAATGTACAAGGGAGAAAATCTGGGAATGGGGGAAGACTATATATATATATATAGTCTTCCCCCATTCCCAGATTTTCTTCCCAAATGATTTCAAATACCTACCATAAAATGAAAATGGAAATGAGCTTGCATGGACAAGAAAGAATTTGTTTGGTGAGACCTAGGACAAAGACACAGGTAGCAGGGCCACCTCATTCTAGTTTATGGCTTTAAAAAAAATTTATCCCCATAAATCTTGCTTGCCAAGAAGCCTCCAAAGCCCCTGGCACATTGGGACAGTTGGTTACCCTGTAGGTGTTCTGACAGTCACTAACTCTGCTCCGTGAGGTGTGCTGTCAGTACTACAGAACACTCTTTGGAAAAGCACTGTCCTTTGTCACAGCAGCTTTAACAGGCAGAGCTCATACCCCTGGGACAGGGTCTACACTGAAACGGGTCATGTGTGACTTACTCTAATGAGCAGTGTGCTCCTCTTTTGGCAGTTTATGCCTTCCCTGGGAAGACCTTCTTGTTGAATCGGTACACAGATTATGGTGTCATGCAGGGCATTGTTGCTAATGCCACTTTGGCTGGTACTGGGGCTGATGGATATTGGCATGTCATCCTGCAGAAAGGGCACCATGCCATCCTGACAGATGGATTCGTGTGCTGGCATGTTGCAGAATCAACAGGTCCATCAAGTATGAAAGTGACAGGCCAAAAGGGGATTTGAGAACACATCATGGATACCTAGGATATGTGGGGAGATGGTTCAGGAGGTTCTATAAACTCCTACATTGTTTAAGACAAATTTTCTGAAAATGGATTCATGTACCAATGTTCTTATGAAAAACTGTGCAAAGGAATTTGGCATCAAAGAAAAGTCTCTCTCTCTCTCTCTCTCTCTCTCTCTCTCTCTCTCTCTTCTCTCTCAATGGTGACAAATGCCCAAGTGGAAGATCATCTTCTCACCATTAGCATAGAGAATCATAGCAAACCTGAGAGAGAAAAAGAGGGAGAGAAACAAAATCCTACAAATTTAATTAATTAGAGTTCCCCCTTTGTTTTACCTTCTTATATATGTGTGTGACTAAATTAGGTGTCAAGTTAATAGAAAACTCCTTAGGTAAAATCTCCTTTAAGAAACACTTTGGCTAAAAATAATAAAAGATATCTTACACGTTATTACATTTTTTTAAAACCTTAGAGTCAACCTCATTCCCCTAGAATATGATTCAGTTTACCATTGTCTCCTGTGTTTTCCTTAGAAATCTTGGGGAAAACATTCAATGAAGAGAAATTATATCAAGAATAGAAAAATAATGATTTTTAAGTTCAATGCAATGTTTCTTTTTTTTCTTAGAAGAGAAGGGCATGAAAGGAGAGGCCAAGAAAGCAAGTCTTGCACTAAACTGACATGATGTGCTCATAGTTTTGGAAGCCCCCCAGCCTGAAGGTTCTAGAAGGGAGACAGAAACAATGTTTACAGGTGGAAACCACAAGAAGAGTAAGACTGAAACAGAATCCCAGAATTTGCACCTAGAGCAATTCATTTTCAAGGGTTCTATTCATTTTGGTGTTCAATAACTCTCATCTACAATCCTACCTTGCAGAGGAAGTAGGAAAAGCAGCATCAAATCCATTTTATCCATAAGGAGAAAAGAGGAGAGGAGAGGGGAGGGGAGGGCAGTGCAGGGCAGGGGAAGGTAGAGAGGACAGGACAGGAAAGAACAGGATGAAGAAAAGCCTTCCGTGGGTCTGAACTCCCAGTCAGCATCTTATCTCTAGACGCAGGAGCCTGAAGTAGAACATTGCTCTAACCAGAGCTAAACCATGTATCACTCAGTGCAAAAGTACCTTGGTCTACACTGACTACCCATTTAAACAACCCCTTACACTTATGTAACAAAGGAAGAAATATTTTCCATTTTCAATTCTCTTCTTCTCTTAGGAAGATGGATGCCCAAAGAAGTTCTTTGTGAGTACACAAATTGAAGAAGCCAAAAGGAGCTCTAAGTTACTGATGAACAGCCGTGGGGTCTATTCATGGGAAGGGTGCTCAGACAAAACTGAGAGGGGTTCATTTTAAATTTGGCCAGTTGAACTGTGAGTTAATCCTCTCCTTTATCTCATCATTAGGACTGGCAGCATTTACGTGACTCAGAGAGTTTTTGTTACCATATTTTAGGTGGGTTTCTCCTTGCTGCATTTTAGCAGTGGATCGAGAAGATCAGTAAAGTGCTGAGGTGACCTTGAGGGGGCACTCAGAGGTGCACAAGGGCAACTGAAGTTGGAGGAAAACAACCTCCCTGGCAAGAACCTTCCACCGTTCGGTGGCTTGAGATGTCAGACACGGTCAGGATGCACATTGCAGAACTGCAGAAGCTGTTAGGAGATGGCTTCTTTATTTCAGAGAGTCATTTAAGGTGGAGAAGATCCTTGAATATCCAGTTGCAGAATGGACTTGAAGGGATCACAGTTTGAAAGCTTGTCACTGGGAGCTCTTTTCTGATTGCCCTCAAACGGAGAAGAGCAAAACTTCATATCAACCTTCCAATCTGGAACAGACATACTAATTGTTCATGTGTGAAGGCTTGGGTGACCTGCAGCTAATTTTTTCTGTGTTCCCTGTTTCTTTCCCTAATGCTATTTTATTGCCTAAGAGGATGTGATGTAAGCCTATTCCCATTCACTTTATTATTTGTTTAGCTGCCTCTCACCTACACTCTATGGAATATTTTTTTAATCCCCAAAGCTTAAAAACTCCAAACTATGTTAACCTCTACTTTAAAGTCAAACAAGTTGAACATAGTAGCAACAGAAGCTTGAAATAAGAGCTTTGCCCTGGTCTCTTACTGAGAAAATAACCTGTTGTAGTAGCTGGCAATTAATCAGTGTGCTATTTTGCATGGGATTCAGAGACTCCCAAGTTTTCCATGGGCTGGTAGCAGATTACATTTATCTTGAGTAGACAATCAGTTCTCTGCTTGTCCTCCACCACAGCTGCAGTAGATGGGAAGGGACCAGGCCCAGAAAAGAGAATGGGCTCAGCACTGGGAGGTGGGAGGCATGCTGGTGTTACCGCCCTTCCCTCATGTTCTGGTGCCAGCTCTGAGAGTCAGAGGGAAAATGGTCTCCCAGATGCCAGCGGAACATCTGTGCCTCCTGCAGCAAAGCCCTGTGCTCGTTCCCTCTGCTTTTGACTCATTGCAGGAATCTCATTATGAACTCATTTCATCTCTCCGGGGAGCAAGCTGATGAAAGACACTGTTAAAATTGTATTTCAGTGTCTTGAACCTATTTAAAGCAGACTGCTGGGAGGTTATTATCATTTCTGTCATTAGAAGTGGAAACAATGCTAACAAAAATAATTTTTTACCAAGAACTCAAACCACAAATATTTCTTACATGAGTGTTATGTATACCTTAGACTGCATCAGGCAGGAGGGGAGCGCTGAAGCAGGTTAGTTAGTACTTTGTCCTTGGCTCAAGGAATTTTCAGCACAGCTAGAAATGAAGATGGACTTTAAGTTATTTTTAGCATTGCTGGCGGGATAGACAAGAGAGCAGCCCAGAGATACAGAAGAGCTGGTTTCTAGGCTTGAGCCCACTGTCTACACTCTGTGTCGTACAAAGCAAGATCTGTGGCCTCAGTGTTTTTATTGACAGAGTGACAGGTTTGTCCTACTTTTTCTTCCACCAATATAAACTGAGTATCTCATATTAGGTATCATGTTAATATTATAGAAATAAAATACTTCCTATACTGTAGTGGAAGCAGTAGAAAAATCCATAGATAATTATAGTATTCTATGTAAAATAATCAATATAACAGATATATTTATTCACTCCATGTATTCACTGACACCTACCATGTATTGTCTACACTTTGGGTGCATGAGACCTAACTGTGAACAAAATGGACAAAAATTCCCCACCTGCACAGATCTTATATTCTAGTAGGGAGGAAGCTGAGATAGAAAAAAGAAAAGTAAATTGCATAATATATTACAAGGTGACAAGTATAAGGACAAATAGGTGGGAGAGATTGGATTGGGGTGAGAAAGCTGAGGAAGGATTGTGGAAATGAAGGAGTTAATCTCCCAAATGGCTGGGGTGTGGGGGTGGGAGGAAAGGCTCCAGGCAGAGTTCAGCCCTTGCAAGACCCTGGAGGGAGGGGCCTGTAGTTACTTAGGGAATTGTAAGGAGGCTGGTAAGACTGCAGCAGAGGGGATGAGAGGTAGAGGAATAAGTGAGGTCAGAGAAGAGTGGGGAGTGTGTGCCAGGTTGTGCTGGATCCCATGGGATCCTGGAATGCTGGTGCTTGACTCCATGCCAATTGGGGAACCATAGGAGAGTTCAGAGTGAAGAGACCATCCTCTGGTTTGAGGAGTACTAGTCATCAGTATCTACAACTCCAGTGAGATTAGCCATGGCCTGATTGCAGTGGCATATTCTATGCATAGGAATGACATTACTGCCATCTAAGTTTTAGAGGGTTACTTTGATAATTAATCTCAACTGTTAACTGGATTGAATTAATAGAGACCTGAAGAAGTGACTGGATAGTGCGGATGCTATCCTTATCCATAGATGGTCCATTGATGAGTTTGGGGCTGAATGGGCTATTGAGATATGGGGCCCAGTTGGGGGTATGTCTTTAGACATCTTCTCTCTGGATCTTCCCTCGGTCTGTGTTTCCCGCCTGGTATGAGATGAGAAGTTCTCCTTTGCCACACCCTTTGACAATGATGTTTCTGCCTTATGCCAGGCCTGGAAGACAAATGAGAATAGATCAAAATCTTTGAAACCATGAACTAAAATAAATCTTCCCCCTTTGAGTTGTTTTTCATTCTCAGGTAACAATAAGAGAAAGCCAATGGCTTAGTTTCTCATTGCTGGGACAAAATATCTGACAGCCATAAGTTAAAGAAAGAAAGGTTTATTTTACCTCATAGTTTACAGAGGTTTTAAGTTGGTTCCAAGGCAGAATGGCATGGTATGAGTATGGTAGATGAAAAATAGTCCATATCACAGCAGGCAGGAATCAGAAACTTCCTTCTTTTTGCTTTTGGTTGGTCCAGCCACACCCAAGCTGGGTCTTCTACCTTCAGTAAATCCATCATGTACACCCAGAACTATGCTAAACCAGTCAGTGGATTAATCCAGTATCATACTCCCATGAACCAGTATTATATGGCTTGTGATCCAGTCATTCCCCAAAACCTCACTTGTGAATGCATCTAGACATAAGTCATAATAGCTAACTAATAGTTGCTTCTTACAGCAAGTACAGAGAGGCAAATGCCTAAGGACAGGAAACATAAAAAGAAATCTCTCCTAACAATCCAGGAGAGAACTAAGGTAGGTTAAAACTAAAATAGTATTATAGATGAAGAAGGCAAACCAAATTAAAACCTTTTAAGGTAGCAGAGTTAAAAAGACTTTAGGACCAATTTTATTTAGAAGGGAAGGGAGATGATGGCTACCAGGTTGGGTGGTTTGGAACAGAAGGATGGTATCCATTTCTGGGAATTGGGTAGGGGTACAAGGTGGGAGGTAACCTGTTCAGATTTAGACTTGTTATATGTGAGGGAACAGGATTGTTGCACCAGAGATATTTCTTGGCAATGTGTGAGAATTAATGAGCTTTTGTCAGCATCTGCCTCTTTTCTTCTTCCAGGCCCATGGAGACCACTATTCATATCCTGGTTGCTGTTGAGCAGCTCTGTGTGGTTTGTCCTGATCACCTGGCTATGGAGGAAAGTGAGGTGGGCCATTTTGGGGCTGAAGCCCTCATCTTCTGTGCAGTGCTGCTCTCTTCCTGGCCCCATATTGACTAAGATAGTGCCATGTTCCAGATAATTTCATGACAAGATGTGGAATCTGTATCAAGTTCAGTGTTCTGGACAGCTCTCCTTGAAGATGAGCATTTAGCCCTACCAACGTGTGCTGGTATGTAGGGAGCTGGCTATGACATTTCTTTATTCCCTCAGTTGGCTTTAAGCAAAGCAAATGAGTCCAGCCAAGGTGTTAATGTGTAGTCTTAGAAGCAATGCAACAGGTCAGTGATGCCTTTCCTACAGCTCCCAAGTGTATACAAGCTAGCCCAATGATGACATGCTGTTTGTGGAGAATGAGCCTCAAGAAAAGAGGCTGTGATTTCTCAAGGCAAGGCTTGCACATCAAAACTGAAGTGCCAACTCCAAAACACTAGATACCACCCTGGCCTGTGACATGCAGGTTACTCTTTCTGAATATCCTTCTCTCTGCATTTTTCTGAAGTTATTTCAGGCCTCCTACCTAGGAGCATTCCACCTAAATAAACCTCACAACATTCACGTACTTCCTGTCATTCACACAGTCGCTCATCCTGAACCACTCCCCTTTTCATGAATGAATAAAACATGGATTTGGCTCTGAGTTGAAGCCCTTGTTCAGGTTAGATACCCTTCTAGGTGGACTTAGGACCCCTTGATTCCCCACAGCTACAAATATGCCTTAATGTCTGTCTCACCATGGGTTACACTGGAAGTGGTAGAGTGGCATTAGTTTATTGGAATTTCAGTAAATTTTCTATGGGATTACAAATATAAACTTCACTGAACCACGATGAGGCCCAGGAAGGGCTTTCTATAACATATTGCATTTTGTTCCCTCAAATCTTTATGCTGAAGTATCTCACCTCAGTACTTCAGAATGTGACTGACTATATGTTGATATAGGGCCTTTAAAGAAGTGATTATCTTCAAACAATGGCATATGGTGGGCCCTAACTCAATGACTGTGTCCTTAAGAGAAGACAATGTGGATGCAGATATATACACATACAGAGTGACTGGAAACATGGAGGAAGATGGCTTTCTACAGCAGGGAGTGAGGCTGTAGAAGATATGATTCCTACCAACATCTTGCTTTCAGATTTCTACCCTCTAGAACTGTGTGAACATTAATTTCTGTTGTATAAACTGCCCAGTCTGGGTAGTTTGGTATTTATGGTGATCGAGCCGACTAAAATAGTCCCTGAGTAATGGGGTACAATAGGGTACCTCCTCTACCTACCCTGTTAGTCCATGTAGTATTTGATTTATCAAAAATGGATTAAGGGCCTGGGCAGATAGCTCAGCCACCCAAAGCACCTGCTTAGGCAGAGCAAAGTGGCGGGGATTTGATCTACAGCGTGCCATTCCGGTCCCACCCCCTGGTGCATGCTGAGTTGGAGATTGAGACCAGGTGTGGTGATGGGCTCCTGCAATCCCAGTGCTTGGGAGGATGAAAACAGGAGAATCACTACAAGTATGATCTATGTAGTGAGACCCTGTAGACCCTGTTAACCTTGTACTAAATACATTAAAAAAAAAGATTTAAAAAAATGGATCAAGGTACTGAAGCTTTAGGCTGGTTTGCTATCTGTCTGTCTATCTATCTATCTATCTATCTATCTATCTATCTATCTATCTATCTATCTATCTATATTATATATCTTTTGAATTTTATATTAATATGCAATCTTATTATTACATAATCATATATATTTATAATCTTTTAGATATATGAAATTGCAGTTCAAGAAAGAAAGTTGGGCTAAAGCTTTGGGAATTGTATACATGCAGGTGATATTTGAAGATATGGGTGAGATCTGGTTGCCATGGCAGAGGAAGGTTTAGAAAACTGTAATTTCTAGAGTATCTGATCTTTCTGAGCGGTTATAAAAACATACTGATACAAATAATTTTCTTTGAGTAGATGACCTTGATCTTTTAAAAAGATTTTTGGAAGACAGTCTGGAGAAGCTATCTAAACAGTTTAAATTATGCATCTTCTTATGCTAAGTAAATCTATGTCTTGGAATCTTTTTTTCCCTCAATAGAGGTATGTGCAAATATTTAGAGGCTAGTTTATTTGCTGTTTCTGTTTACAATGAGGAAAAAGTAAAAACAAAATTGTGTAAGAAATGAAGGATTAATTTTTAAAAATTATAATGTAGCTGTATTGGTATAACATTATGTGGCCATTAAATGTAATATTTAGGGATTTTTAATTGAGGAAAATTCATGTTCCATAAAATTAAGCATTTCAAAATGTACAACTCAGTAGCATTTAGTACATTCAGAATTTGTGTAACTGACACCTCAATCTAGTTTAAAAACATTTTCATCACTTAAAAGTGATTTAACAGTTACTCCCCCTTTTCCTGCTTTTTTGCAGACCCTGGTAAGAACACGTTTGCTTCCTGTCTCTATAGAGCTACCTACTTTTATACACTGTATACAGAGTCACATGACTATGTCTGGCAGCTTTCATTTACCAAAGCATTTTTTAAGTTTTTTTCTGTTGTATCATATACTCGCATGTTATTATTATTATTATTTTTTGTAGATAAATGCTATTCTAACACATTCACCACAGTTTGCTTACCCATTCACCTGCTGATGTACATTTGGGCTATTTTCACTTTTTGGCTATTGGGAGTAGCAGGGCTATGCACACATGCATATCTGCACCTGAGTGCCTGTTTTCAGCTCCTTTGATTTACTCCTAGGAGCAGAGCTGCTAGGCCTGCAATCCTAATGCTGTGGAGGCTAAAAACAGTAGGATCACTACGAGTCTGAGCTGCATAGTGAGACCCTTACCAAATACATTTAAAAAAATGTAGAATACTTTTTTAAAAAGACAGTCAGCTTACTAGTATAACTAAATAAACTTACTAGTATTATTACTAATATACAAATGGTTCCATGTTTGTTAAAATTATACCTATATGTAACACCTTCCCACATAGCACATGATTCTATATCCTTTTTTCTCATGCTAAATTTAACAGAGTCCTATCAAATTCTTGAAGTTTCTGAGAAAGAACTAATATAAGTAAGCAGTACTATTGTGAAATAGTATTCCCTTGTGTTTTTGGTTCATATTTCTCCAATGATTAATGATGCTGATTATCTTTAAATATGCATCTTGGCTATTTATATATTTTCTTCAGAAAATATATTAATGGCTAATTCCCTAGTTCAGTTTTAATTCAATTATTTTACTTTTCATTGTCCATTTGCAAGAGTTTTGTATATATTCTGAATTTTAGGCATATGAGTTACAAATATAGTCTTCCCTCTCTTATACTTTGTCTTTTCACTTTCTTTTGCATATGGATACCTGTCTGATTGTCCCAGTAAGTGATTGATTGAGTTGTGCATCAAGTCAGTCAATGAATTTATTTTGACACAAGGGCTCTCTATGTTGCCTAGTTGCTGGCCCTGAACTCCAAGAGTCAAGTGATTTCCTTGCCTCAGCCACCTTCTGAGTAGCTTGGACCACAGGTATGTATGACCACAACTGATATGACAGAGGAATTTTGAATAGTGTGAAAGGCATTCACAATATATTTATTGGGAAAGAAAAAGCACAATGTACAAGAACCTAATATAAAAATGGCCTCATGTTTGTTAAAATTATACCTATATGTATCATCTTTCCACTTAGCACATGATTCTGTATACTTGTTTCTCATGGTAAATTTAAGAGTCCTATGAAATTCTTGAAGTTTCTTAGAGAGAACTAATTTAAGCATCTATAAGCAGTACTAAGCAGTACCTCATGTCAGTAAGCAAAATTGGTCCATTGGTTAGGACTAATCTTGAAAGTTCATTGTAGCGTGATACCAGGGGCATTTTTGCCTCTTATCTTTTATATAACACTTACATAGTTGGCCTCCTGACTGTACCTTCTGCCCAAACACATTTGTCTTTTTTCTAATTATGCAGAATAATTTTCTCGGCTTCAGTTTCTACCCCTGCATTTGTATTACTCCTTCTAGTAATGTGTGCAATGAAAGAATTGTCTGTTTTCAGCAACTCCCCTCCTTTAAGAAACTAAGGTAGTGGAAGATAACACACCAACAACAAAAAGAAGTTTGTGTGTATGATTACCAGGGAAAAGTTCTGGAAAAGTATAATCCATATTTAATCCATAGTTAATTTCACTAGGCAGTGGGACAATAGATCTTTTAAATTTTCCTATTTTGGCATATTTGTGATTTATTCAGTAAACATAGATTATTTTGAAATAAGAAAATGTTATTTAAAAATGCATCACCATGCTAGAATATTGACAAGAAATGTCAATGTTCTCCTTTCCTTAAAAATCTAATAAAAAAAAGTAAAGAAACAAGAAAAAAGGTGTGTATTCACTTAGACCTAAAGAATAGGACTAGAAGCTAAAATAAATACATTTCAAGACATTTTTGGAAAATGGCAGGAAGAGGAAGAGGTATAACCTGATTTCTCCAACAGAAAGCACTTACAGGAGGAGGGGCGCTAGTCTACTCCATACAGCCTAGACTGCTCTGAGCAGAAAATAAAAGTAATGTTCACCTTAGAGTAAAAAATATCTATCTAATAAAGACACCTTCATACATGTGGCCACTCTAGAAGGAGGACAAGGAAGGAGGGAGGAGGAAGAGGAAAAGATGGAAGAGGAGATGAAAGTGCAAGTGGGAAGGGAGAGGAAAGAGGGGCAGGAGGAAGAGGAAGACACAGGCCTTTTTCAGGAGGAAATGGAGAGGATATGGTCCACAAGAATAAGGTAGAATCACCAAGAAAGGAAAATGTAGGGTTGTTGAATGGGAGTGCGGAAGGGTTGTGACAATCCTATGTTCTTGGAAAGCCAGATAAAGAACTGAGCAGAACACACGACAGAAGCAGTGAAAGCGAAAGCAGTGAAAATGAAAGGGAGCAGCTCTTGAACTAGTACATAGCATTTCACTCCAATCGGGAACAGTCTCCTCATTTTTGTTGAAAAGGGTAGCTTTTGCCCCTTGAAGAAACTAGCATGACGCTTAAAGCCTGTGGAGAGGGGGCACCAAAGTCATAATGTAAATAATATTATAATTAAGTATAATAAGGTTGGAGTCCCTTTTTTTTAAGAGTATGTTGCGTCACCAGGCACAGCTTAGTCATTCAAAGTGTGTGCTCTTTGTGGCTTCTACATAGCTTATCTTGGGCTTCCCTTGAAACCCACAGTACTTGCGGCTTCCTGTCTTTCCTGGTTGTGAACTAGGTGTTAGCACTGGGTGCTTTCTGGGCCTTGGGGAGAGAACTTTCTTTTTATCTTTCTATCTTTTAGAACTCTTCCTTCTGGGTCTTTCTCTTTCCTCCTTCCTCAAAATAGGAAATGAGAGCAGTAAAGAGAATTGTGGCGCCAGTATTTGTGTCAAAAGACAGGGCTTTAGGAGGACAGGATACCAAGAGACAGTGGAGCTGATGTGTTTGTGTTTCACACAAGAATTTGATTAATGGCGTGTGACAGCAGTGTTGGAACATTTGGGGCTTACTGTGATATAAAATTTGCAGGGGGCTGTTGTTTTAGATGAAAAGACCGGATGAAAAATTCAAAGGCAGTCACCAATACAAAAGTTCCTCATCATCAAGCCCAAATGAAGTTGTTATCTGACCTCCCAAGAAATCAGGAGAGAGCCAAATAGTCCAGCCAAATTTGATGATGAAGCCAAATTTCCCAAACAGTGTAATGAGGAAATTCCCTCAACTGTAATTAATCCTTATTGGAAGGTAACCTGAAGTAATTTGAAATTGACCAATCACTTATTTTTCTATTGTTCTGCTGCTGCCTTATAAAGAGGCACCTTATAAGGAGCAGGCCACATTCTCCTGAGTATCATCTCAGAAAAAGTGAAAACATCATAGCACAGGAATATATGTACACCCATATTTATAGAAGTACAATTTGTAATAGGTAGTCTTGGAAACAACTCAAGTGTCCATCAACTGAAGAATAGATCAAAAGGATGTAGTATTTTTACACAGTGGAGTATTACTGAGCTATAAAGAAAGATAAACTCGAGGCTTTTATAGGTAAATGGATGCAACTTGAGAACATACTCAAAAAAAAAAAAAAAAAGAACATACTCCTAAGTGAAATAAGCCCATTGTATTATCTTCCTAGTGTGAGAAGCTGAGAGAACAAATAAGGTCCAAAATGTGTAATAGCTATCGTAAAATCAGAAGACATTTCAAAAGGGAAGAGAAACCAGGATGGAGGAATACAGAAAAGAAGGAAGGAAAAAAAAATATATATAATATTTATATTTTTTATGTGAAATCTATTATAGATAATTAAGATGAAAGGGAAAATATATATCATATTTATATTTATTCATATAAAATCTATGAATAAAATTATTATATATGATAATTAAGAAGATAGTTATGGTATTAATTGCTCTTAATTCATTGAAAAGAAAGGTTTGTGCTAGGGCTGGGGATATAGCTCAGTGGCATAAGGGTCTGCCTGGCAAGCACAAGGTCTAGAGTTTGATCCCCAGTACCAAAAAAAAAAGAAGAAAAAAGATGAGGATAGCAATGTGTAATACTAAAAGCATGTTTCAAACACCTTCTAACAGCATATCTATTATTGCTATACTCTCTTTAAAGTAAATGTTTGCAAACAAAAAAAAAAAGGTAACTAAAGAAAAGACTGTGCTAATTTTTTTTTATGAACAGAATATATTTATTAGAGGAAAGAAAGCTCCTCTCTGAGAGAGGGATGTGGGGGGCCCAAGCGGGTTGTCCCACAAAAGTTCAGAAGGTTTTTTTTTTTTTTTTTGGTTGGCTCAAGATCCTTAAGGGGAATCTCTGGTAAGGCATGAGGATCTGGGGATCGAACCACCATATCCTGAATCTGACACTCTTCGCTTAAGCAGGCACTTAAACAACTGAGCTAAGGGGCAGGCCCCTGCTAATATTGTTTAGATAATTAAATGCTGATATCTTGCACTCTGAGTCACTAATTTAAAGACAACAATATGCAATGTACTAATCATTGTTATCCTCCTATTATCTTCTTATGGAATTTTGTTTTTTCTCTTTAAAATAAAAAGAAGAGGGGCTGGCCAAATAGCTCAGTGGATTAAAGTACCCGCGGTGCCTGCCTGGCTTTCGGGGTGCACTGAGAGGCAACTGAGACTGTGCGTGGTGGCACGTGCCTGTCTTCCCAGCTCTTGGGAGGCTGGAAACAGGTGGATCATGAGTCCAATCTAGTAGCGAGATCCTGAACACCCTGTAGACCCTTCTCTAGAATACAAAATTAATTAATTAAGTAAGTAAATAAAAAGAAGAAAAGAAAAAAATATTTAAGCATTCATGTATGTGACAGCTCTTTCTTGAGCTCCTGTGTGCCAGTGACTAACTTGTAACTACAAATAAAACAGACTAGCTCTTTGCTTTTATGCGTCTGATATTCTAGTGTGTGCAGGAAAGGTAGAGTGCTGAGACATCTACGTTGCTACTTTTAACTTTTTTAGTTCATGTTTGCAGTACATAATGATTACATTCATTATGGGGAGCTGCTCTATAACACATCCTCTTCCCTAGCTTCTCACTTCCCCTTTCCTAGCTCTTCCGTCTCTTGGTCCCCTTTCTGTTGGCAAAATCATATTGCTAATTTTGAAACCAGCACATAGCAGATAGCTGACGATATGTCACGCCCAACTGGCAACAGTTTTCCTTCTCAGTCGTACATGAAGTAGTAGTATATCTTATTCTTGATAGAAATCTTAAATTTGATGAACTATAGTTATTAAAAATCATCAAGATATGGATGTAGATAGATGTAGATGATATATATATTTATATATGTAGATGATGTATATATTTATATATCTACATATATATATTTATATCTATATCTATCTATCTATCTATAAAGAGAGATATTGATTGAACCAAAAGTGCTGGTACATGAGGATGGTGGTAGCCAGAATGAGGGTGAAGGGCAATGCGTGAAGTTCTCCTCTGCCCCCGTGGGAGGTCAGTAGAAGTCATAGTACACATATATATGTGCTATTTAAATTGATGAGATGAATACTAGGATAATTAGAAGAGGGAAGGAGAAGGGCTGGACAGGGGACTGCTGTTAACCAGTAAAACCTTTTTTATAATGTTTAA